>JBBPLT010000181.1:0-49799 GCA_038089955.1 Strobilomyces dryophilus
GAACCTCTGCTCCAATAGGGTATACCCTTCGGGTATGAGACCAGAGAGCCCATGGGAGCCGTAGAAACCGTTTGCCTGGCATGAATTAAGGGGGTGTTGTGAACGGGGGTGTTTAAGCTAGTACCTTTGGACTTGCAGCGATGACATGGCATGAGGCGGGAGATTTGAGGATCATATCCTGGTAGGGTCTGTAAAGGCCAAAGTAGCCGCTGGTCCAGGTCATAGCAGGGGCGGGGCGTCGATGGGAGGCCAAGTACTTGAAGATGACGGACATGATGCGCTCCTCTTCGCGGATATCGAACTGACCGCCTTGTATGACGGGAAATAGGACTGTGTCGCAAGTGTGATGAGAGGTCGCGAGGCGAGCAGCCTGAAACTGGGTCAAGGCGCGGTGAACATCGGATTGGATCTTCCACGGCGGGGTGGAGGGGTCGGGCCATCGTATTACGGGCACGTCCATGTCGGGGGACGAGAGTAGGTTATACGAAAAGGGGGACATTAGTCGCAGGAAGGAGTAGCAATAATCTGCAAGGATTGGCTGGGCCTGGAAGTGGAAGTAGCGGTCTTGGCGATCGGAGAAGTAGGATCTGTTGAGGTTGGCACTGCGACGCCAGTCAGATGGAACGCGAGCAGGCGACGGCGACACGGACCCGGTGATGATGACGTCGTCGTCGGCGCCGTAGATTTTTGGATGCCACGTGCCCCATCCCTCGTTGAAGCGAGGGGGGACGAGGGTGGTCATGGGGCCGCTGAGGTTGGGGCTGCGAAAGAGGGAGACGTGGACCCTGGAGCCATGGGCGCGTAGGAGCGGAAGGAGTGCGAGGACAGGGGAGTCCGGGCCGGGGCGGGTGGAGCGGTTGTAGTCGAGGGAGAGGTGGAGACGGAGGCGGTCGTTTTGGCGCAGGGCCGTGTCGAGGGACGCGAGCTGGCGCGTGTGAGCGAAGCGTGACGCGTGACGCGGACACAACGGACCAGATGGTGCTCGGACGCGCCGAGGTAGAGCGACGAGAGAAAGATGCGCCGGTTGGCGCGACGGACGATGTCCTGAGGTGGATGAGGACGGGACGAGACGGAGTCAGAGGACGCACGACGAGGCTGGCGTGGAAGGCCGTCGGGCTGTCGAGCACACGGACCGCAGACGCGGGGACGGGGAGGGCGGGGAGGGCGGCGGCGAGGAGGTTGAGGAGGGACATGCTGACTAAGCGAGAGGGAGTTGGTGCTGACGGCCAACATGACAGACGACCGGCTCGTCGCGCGGATTCGCAGACTCAACGAATGGCTCGACGCACATTCCCCGACGGTGTCTCCCCTGCCAGGTCCGTGGGGCTTCCTCACCTCGGGCTACATACTCGGCCTCGTCCTCATGGTGCCGTCTCTCCCCCGCCCTTCCTGGCCAGCGCCCTTCTCACACGTTCCACAGGCCGTCCTCATGCACCGCATCCAGAACATCGTCGTCCCTCCCCGCATCAGACTCCGTCGCTTCCCCCGTCGGCGCAGCTTCCTCCGCATCCCGTGTCGCGCCATATTCCCCCTCGATTTCTCCTCCTCCCTCGTCCGTCTCCTCGTCCGTCTTCCCTCCCTCTACTTCTTGTCAAAGGCCCTTCTCCTCTGGTCGACGACCCTCGCCCAGACTGCGCGCATGTTCCCTTCCAGCTCGCTTCTGACCCTCACTTCCTTGGTCGCACGCTACGACACCCCAGCGCTCTGCTGGTTCACGTTCTGCGCCGTCTGCGGTGCACTCTGCGTGGAAGCTCTCACTCGTGGCTTGGAAGGCGCAAACAACAACGCGTCTCCGTTTAATCTCGTATGTCATCCTGCCGCGTGTCCTTGATATCGCCTCGGCTGCTCATCACTCTCGTCAGTTCGGCTATGCCTTTCTCTTGCACATATACTCCTCTCCGATGACACACAGCACAAAGCTTCAGGGCCTTCCATCACGTCCCGACAAGCATGTCGTCTTCACCATCATCCTCCCCCTCTTACAAGTCTGTCCAACTCTTCCTCCCTTTCTCGATGAGCTCAACCCCATCACAGCTTATGATCGTGCACTGTCTCGGAATTAAACAGTCGTGGTCAAATCATCGCCTCATCCCTTCCGCATTTGTATCCATAGCCGGCCTCGTCCACTTTCACTGGGTTCTCTGGTTCTCTGATTCCACTTATCCGCTCCTCAACTACATGCCTTGTCTCTTCGAATCCACCCTCTTCTTTGTCACGTTTCTCGCCGTCTTTCTCAATGCGCTCACTCAGGTCGTTGCAGAAGGTTCCGTGTCCAGACCTCTCTTCGGCCATCACGCCGCTCTATTCCCGAGACTCGATGAAGACTTTTCCATCGCTCTCCTCCGCATGGGAACCGCCAGTCTCGAAACTTCCTGCGTCGTGGGCCTCGGAAACGAGGTTTCTGGCGTCGCTCTCATGCCTCCCCCTCTCGACCAGCCAGAGGTCGCCACCGTCGCGCTTAGTCGCTTTGGCGTAGACTCCATCTCTCACGCGCTCGAAGGGTACGGTAAGAACCGCAGGCCAAAGAAAGGGTTCGCAAACGAAATCAAGCACGTCAAGGCCGCTTCCAACGACGGTGATCTCTGGTTGGATCTCGCTTGGTATCGCGAGTTCGTTAAATTGGCTGTCGGGGTGGCACGCTTTCTCAAAGGACTCTACACGCTCTTCCGAGATTTCTTGAGAAACCCGCGTTTGTGCTCCCCGTCTTTACTGCGCAGAGAGGATGCCGCTCTTTCGGACGACTATTCTCAAGGCGAGCGTGCCGATGGACAAGACACCTACGACAGATTCATGCGCGGGGAATATCTCAGCGACGATGAATACGATGAATATGAGCCGGCGTCGCCGTCGCGTTCAAGTTCTGTCGACTCGTTTTCCTCTATTGACAACAACGTGTACGATAACCAAGCGGAAGCCGTCAGTCTATATGTAGACCTTTCCTCTACCGTCACGACGTCGACATCGACCTCCCATCTGTTGGCCCACTTGACCGACCATTCGTCGTCTCCATTGACGCGACGGCGTTTCAGCCAGCTGGTGCCGGGCTCGTCGACCATCTGGCCGCGCGAAGACGCCAAAGACGAATGGAGAGACGTGATGCGTGCACGAAGACCAAGTTCTGTCGTCCCCCGACCCGAAGATCCGCTCGATGACGCAAGAAGAAACTGTGTCATATGTACAGTGGAGCCGCGCCAAGTTATATGCTGGCCATGCCGGTAAGCATCCTTCGGGACCGTTCTTTGGAGCTGTATTGACTTTAGCAGATGTCTGGCCCTGTGCGACGACTGCCGAGAAAACTTGGCATCGCGTTCATCTGCCTCCAAGCACACGTGTCCGTGTTGTAGAACAAGGTGAGCGACGGGTTCGTTCGACGAAGACCGCTCGCCTGACCACTGCCCAAGCGTGGAAGGATATTCCAAGATATACATTCCCTAGGTACACACGCATGCGATGATGTAAACTTCACACTGTACTTCCTGTAGCTCGCTAGCAAACATACCCCCCGCATCTCATGCACGTTTCATTGGATTGTACTTGCTATTTTTTTCTCATGCGCACATAAATGACCGGTGACTTCTCTTAGTGAATGCGATCCCGTGGCCAGTCAGATGCCAGGCATGAACCGAAATTAGCAGACGTTATTTCTGTACTTGTATCGTGCCATGAAAGCACGCCGATCAGCCGACGGAAATGACTGGAGCGCGCCCACTCTCGGCTGGGTTTCCGAGTTGCCCCCCATTGCGTCGCAGCACGAGGTGCTCGCCGACATTGCTCGACTTCGCGAACGGGCAACACCGGAAAAACAGGGCGCACGTTGCCTATTCGCACCCGAAATATGTTTGTTCGGTTCGAAGGAACGATCGGCGCCGCGACGGCCCCCGTCCCCCGGATTTCGAGGCCCATATCAGCGCAGTCGATACGACATAACTGCATCTACGAGCGCAAACGGGACGAACAGACCCAGACCGTCAGGCCCCAGGGGGAGTGCCACCGACCGATTTGAATCATCGGATTCTGACCGGGGCCCTGGCAAAGCTGCTGTTGGGGAGCCAATCGAGTATCGCATCGGGTCCGGGAGTCCTCACGGACCGACGGGCGCGTGCGAAACATCGCCCGTTCGAAGAGAACGAGGAGATAGGACGAACCGGGGCGACGCACGCATGGGAACGGCCGTCCGGATTCCCGCGACGTAGAGATAGTGCGTCGGCGGCGTTCGAGGTCGCTCTCGATCCCGCGTGCAACCGGGGGCGCTGGGCGACAGCGTGATCGGGGTGGCCAAGTCCCAAGTCGCCGTGATGCGGCGTCGAGAAACGCGCGCTGCGTTCAGAGTCGACCCGGTGATCCAAGGAACGGCATTGGTTCGCAACCGCGCCGTGCAGCACGCGCGAATGTCGTACGATGACTCGCCGCGCGATGCCGATGCGGCGAGCAGCGTGATCGCCCGTCGGAACGCTGCGCACCGTCGCTGTGCGCAGCGTTCGCGGCAACGACGGCCGAGGGACTCGTCTTCATATCCTCGGATTGGGAAAAACGAGGAGACACAGCATGACTTGAGGTTGGCGGCGAGTCACACGGGTGCCAAATATCGGCTTAGCCTGCACGATGGCAGTGCGTTTCGCCTTGGGTGGACGTCGGAGCCAAATGGGGGCGAGGATCGCCCGCCACTGTGCGCGCATGTACCTGACGGGGCGAACGCGGTGCATACAAGAGCACTTGAAGACTGGCAGGGTCTGGTCTGTGCATGTGAGGATCCGCGCGACGCAACTCTACGGGAGGAGCGTATCCTTCCGGGAATTGGACTCGCAATTAGTGACCAATGACGGGACTGGCACTGGGTGGTTGAATCAGAACGAATGGGTAATAATTCACAATATTAATTCGTCAGCTGAGCAAGCTTGAGACGGATCCGATGCAACCGCATGTCCGACTTCTCGCGAGTTGGCAGCTATGTCCGGCTTCGCCGGTGGATTGATGCGGTGACGTGCCTGTAATCAGGATTAAAGTACACGGTCCGGATGTCGTTGAGTTACCGGTGAAAGCCGCCAACACACAAGCGATGAGCGATGCAGATTACGATTGCAGTTCGAGTAAACATGATGAGTGGGTACTACGTGGATGGGCCAAGGAGTGGTATATGTCATAAAATATAGCGACACCACGATTTTATTAGATCAACAAAAAGCATATGACTATGCGGTGACCGCCTGCGCCAAGGGGTAATGATGACGATGCGAGGAACGATGATGTGACTTATGCGAGGGCGCAGAGGGTCGTGAATAGGAATGCGAAGCTGGAAGAGGAAAGGCCTGTATCAAGTCCATGGTCGTGTGCTGAGGCTGTTTCAGTGGAGCTACCTCCACCTGTGTGGAAGCGGGGTGCACATTCTCAGAATACACCTTCGGATGTGTACCATAGTCGGAACCAACATGCGTTTCTGGTGTGAGTGGTGCGGGAGAGCTCCCAGAAGAAGACGATTTGGGGCTGGAAGGATCCAGGTCCGGGCAACCAACGTGGTTTGCGGGGCGATAGTGGGCACGTGTGTGAGGATCGACGTGGCGGCGGTGGACATGGGAAGGCAGAACAACGGCAGACAGAGTATCATGATGGCTAAGGATATCGTCCTCTGTGACGGAAAGCTCAAAGTCGAGCACGTCCAGGAACTCGCGTTCAATGCGGCCGACGTCGCGCTTGCCGAAGACGCCGGTGCACAGCGCCCAGTGGATGTTCTTCAGAGTCGAATCATTCAGATACTAGGTACGAGAGGATGAGGAACAGACGGCATTAGAAGGGAAACAGGTACAGTACCTTACTCGCTACCATCACTGCGCCGAGAAAAACGCGTTCGCATGCCCACTCCTCGAGGGCGATTTGGAGATGAGGTTTGGCTCTGTCAATGTAGACGAGGGAGACGAGGATGGTAGGCATCGTGACCTCGGCGCGGGTGAGGACATTGGAGACAAAGGTGGCAAATGCGGCATGCTCAGAGCGTCGGGAGAATGCGCGGCCGCGGCGAGAAGAGGAGGGACGACCGATGGCGTAATCGACTGTATCAACAACGCAGTCGACGACGTACTCTGGAAAAGGGGTGAGCGCATGGTGGTGGTGGTGGTGCAGAGCACATACCGAGGATGGGCCTCGAGAGCTTGACGTCGAGCAGCTCGAGAAGAGCAGGAGAGTGGAGAGCAGGGTCTACAAGGCTGGCGTGGTGGAGCGGGGAGAGGGCCATTGGAGGACAAGGGCGGAGGAGAGCTAAGCATGGCCGGCTGAGGAGGCGAGTGTTATAAAGGGGATTCGGGTGAGCCAGAGGCCGAATCGGCAGATGTGACGCAAAAGGAAAGAGTGTAGCAATGGCGCGAGTCAGAGCCGAGTTCCCTCGAACCAGCTTACGTGAACACGATTACTCGGCCATGACTCCTCCTGACTCTGCCATCATCGATGCGCTCCGGCCGTCGCTTAGTCACTCGCGGACGAAGTTCTGCGGCAAATTACAAACCAGCTCGTCTCACCCGACAACAATGGTCTCATCATCTATCTCGATTCATCATCATTGAGGGTATTCTACTCATTAACGTCGCGTCAGGCCCCCGTCCCCGTCCCCGTCCCCGCTCCTCCCGTTCCGCCTGTCCTGCTCGTCCGGTTCTTGCTCCCCTTTGGCCGTCCCCTTGGCCTCTTCGTCCCAACCGGCCCTTCCTGGCTCACGTCACCGCTCCGTTTCTCACCGTTTACCCGCCGATCCCGTAGATACCTATATAGTCATGTTGCCAGGCCAGTCAGTCCACCGTCACCACACGTTCCACATCGCAACAATAATCTGCCGTTCTGCTTCGGCCAGCAAGTCATCCATCCATACCCGGCTAGCGATCATTGTGCCACCCGCACCTCTGCCGAAACACGTCCCCCAAAGAAACGTCTCGCCACTAGCGTGGAAATCGGTTACTCACTGAGACGTCTTCTCGTCCAATGTGGCCTGTAGCGGTGGGAGAGGCGGTTGTCCCAGTTCTTGACGCAACCGGTCCACTTCCGCTTTAGCTGTTGCGTATTCCCCTTCTTGCAACGCGGAGATCTGCTGGCGAAGCTCCGCACATCTTCGATCCGGCTGTCACTCTCCGACAATAACCGCACAAGGGACCGCAGACGTACTCTCGCGAGATGGATGCTTCCAGCAGGTCAGCCTGAACAACCATGAGACTCCGTCCATCCCATCATTTCACCATATCATGATCTACCTTGTCGCGGTCCGAGTTTATCTGATGGGCGGATAGGCATGGCATCCGATCAATAGGAATGCTCCCTGGGAGAGAGGGAGCTCGAACCTCTGCAAGAGCATTGAGTAATCGCGTCCGCTCGCTGTCAAGTCTGCATCATTCAAAAATCGTATCAGAACTGCCACGTGTGATTGGAATGTAAGTGGAAAACTACTGATACAGCACCCACTCGTGCTTCGACACGAACGTGCACGTCCCTCAATCAGACGCATCGGAAACGTACTTGTTTTTCTGTTCTCTGATGTCCTGGATGGCCTTGTCTTTTTGTTCCAGGCTGGCATGCGCAGACACGATGTGAGCCGTATGCAGTTGCAATGTCAGGGAATGCTTCCTGGGTGGTAGATGCCATCAGTCTAGTCATGATGGGACGTCTTTCCAACCGAGGAGAAAAGAACGCTCGTGGAGTGGATCGCTGTGAACCTACTTGAGTTCGGCGGTTCTCGCGAGTTGGACGAGTTCGTGCGCCCAGTCGCCCGTCGCGACGAGCGGGGGTGGTTTTTGATGTGCGGTCGGCGTCGTCGTCGTGGCGTGCGGGGCCACTGTGCTCGGGCCCCCAGACAGGGACCCCATCAGTGAGCTATGTTCATAGTCAGGGGGTGCAGTCGCAGAAAATTGCTGATACATTGATACAGTGAAATTGGCAGAGCGCAGAATAAGGTTCCAGGGGGTCTCTGCGCCCCAACCGTCGTCGTTGGCGGTGACAGGAGCGAGGACTCCGTGCACTGCAAGAGGTGTTTGTTCGTGTTAGGATCCAAGGCATTTCCTATCACTGTATCAAGCCGGAGAAAGTGCTCGTGGATCGTGAAACTTGCACTCGTTTACGGAAACAACCACAATGAGCATTTTAAGACCGTTCATGGCGACGGACATGTTCAAGTTTAATAACCTGTAAGTTCGAAAACCGCGTCTCTGAATTTCGAAAACATGCCTTAGCCCACCGTGACGTCCAGGAACTTGGACGTCTGGACAGAAACCGTACGTGACATATCGACGGACCATCCACACCTCTGAGACGTCGCATGTAGTATGCCATCAGCTTTTACTTGTCCTATCTCTCACGATGGCCGGATCTGTGCTGCGTCCAGGAAGCACCCAGCGGTCGCATGATGGGTTACAGTACGCGATTGATCCATGATGTCTCGTTCGTCCAACTAACGTCGTCTTCGCACAGTACTTGGAAAAGCCGAGGGCTCTTCTGCAGAATGGCATGGTCACATCACGGCATTGACCGTCGCTCCCGAGTATCGTCGGCTCGCGCTCGCACGCAGCATGGTCAATCGTCTCGAACTCGTTTCGGACGAACATTACAAAGGGTTCTTCGTCGATCTTTATGTCCGTTGTAACAACGCACTCGCAATAAGTATGTACGAAGGGTTCGGTTATAGCGTATATCGCCGGGTGAGAGAGTATTATGGCTCGCTCGGTGTCGGTAAGAGTGGAAAAGACGAGGAGGATGCATTTGGTGCGTTCGGCTCCTTTTCTCTAGGCTCTGGTACTCAACTTTCACAGACATGCGGAAACCCCTTTCGGGGGACCCGCTGCGCCGTTCAGTTCGAAGTAATGGTCGTGAGGTGGTCGTTAACGCAAGTTCCGTCTCGTAACCCCTCTACCTCGTGTACACGGTCGGGAACCATTCACACTCTTATCGCACACGTTGCTTCGATCGATCATTTTGCATTTCAATACCTATATACTCAACGGAGGTGGATCATCCGGACCAAGAGCGGCCAGCTCTTCTTCGTAAAATTTCGTCAGTGCGACTTCGTCGGAGCAAAACTCCTGGAGCTTGGTCCGGATTTCATCAGCAGCAGCCGTAGGTCTATCTCTGCTCTTCAACGCTGTTCCCATGCGACCGGCGCCCATAAGACGGTTCGTCAAGAAGAGAAAACCCTGGGAGCCTCCCAACACTTGCACAAACGCAACGCCTGATCGGTGAACAAACTGGGAGTACTTGAACGGAGCTCGCCGATAGAAGTAAACCACGTCCACGTCCTTGGGATACATGTTCACTGCTTCCACGTCGACGATGAACCCGAATCGCCTCAAAAGTGCATATTCGAAATAGTGCGTCGGTTGTGTATATTCTGGGATCCGCCTTTCTAGGTCAGGCACTACCGGAGGAGAGACCGCGAGGCGCAACGGAAAGCACGATTGGAATGCGTTGCGGTCTCGAACGTCGCTGATTTCGGTGACGTACGCTTCCACGAGCTTGAGTCCGTATCGCTCGATCGCCCTGCTCCACTGTCGAAGTGTGTCCTCGATGTATCGTGCTGTGGTCCCGATCCACTGGAGCTCGAAATGGAAGACTGTCCCGGGGTTCTGTATGATGTCATGGTGGAGGACTACAGTCTCTGCTAGGTCACTTTTCTGGGTAGCACAGTCCAGTCAGGAAAGCACACAGCAGCAGAGACTTGGCAAGCACTCTTACCTTTCCAGAGTCGACATCGATAATCATACTCTGCGTAAGCAGGATGCGTTTCCTCGTTCGCTTTGGGCTGACCCCGCTTGATTTCCCTTGGTTCGGTTGATGGTGACCTCGCCCGGTCAAGGCGTCCTCGTACTGCATGTGGCGACCAGCTCTGAACCACCCTCTAGAAGGCGTGCCCACAGTTGCATACTCTCCACCCAGTTGATAAAAGTAGTGCCTAAAAAGTATTGGTTACCAAACTGGACGGCCACGGTGACGCCACTCACCCGTCCAAGAATCCGTGGCGACCCGTACAGTGGATAAAGAGGCCTTGATCAAGTAGCCTGGCCCCCCACTCCGTGCCTTGTTCCCTCGACGAGACATCCCTGAATTCCCGAACGAGCCAAGAGACGAAGTCGAACCCCGTGAACGAATCTGGATATTTCTTTCGATGCCATCGATGGAGCTTGATGGGTACCCCGTCATCATCGCGCATCATCTTGGCGATCGCGGCGAGAGGCATGTCTCCGATCTCCCGCTCGCTCTTCATTTTCTTCTTGAGCGGACCGGCAGCGTGTATCTCGTCCAGCTGCGACATGAGCGATTCGTCCATGACGGAATGGGCCGGACCGAGCGTGGTGAGCAGGAATCGGATTGGGGGCTGCTGGCCGCGTTCGTCCTGCGGCTGCCAGCGCGCCTTAGTGAAGATCTCCGCGAGTTTGTCGATGCCCATCAGGCGAATCTCTTCTTCGTTCATTCTCTCCCCACTAGGCCCGTTGGTCATCTCTGGTGCCTCGGACGACGGAATGACGACGAATCTGGTGCGCCAATAACGCAAGGACTCGTTGAACTGGTGTTCGTAGCCCGCGACCAGCATGTCCAGTCTGTCAAGTGTTACTTGAGCTGAGCGTCTCTTTCCGTTTCGCATGCCTCACTCACCTGTTCCACCCGTAGTTCTCTAGTCCGTGTGACACGAACTTGGTCTTAAGTTCTGTATAGCCGACTCCCAGCTTGGGCCAAATCAAGCACTCGTAATCGAAGGGTTGCGTCTGAGGCATCCTGCGGACGAACCGCCGAACCTGGATCGTCTCCCCAGTGTAAGATATCAGATGTATTTCGTTGCTCATGCTCAGATACACTGGGTCCTTGGTGGAGTGCAGAACTTCGGCCGCACCGGCTGGCTTGTCCTCCTCGCTCATAAATGACTTGGCGCGGTGCCAAGTCGCCCTTTCGTCCGACGCGTTCTTGGAACGGAGCACAAATTGAAAACCTTGAGCGAGTCGGACGGCGACCATGCCCCGCATTACGACCAGCGCCCACGCACGACGGACTTCGTCGACCGTGCCATGCATATTAGGTGGCTTGACCAAGAACGAACGCATTTCAGTGGGGTCCACGACGAAGTCGTAGGAGAAGACGTCATACGAGGACTCAAGTTCTGCGTTACTTGGAAAATGCTCCACGGTGAGGGGGAGGCAAGATGGCGTGACCATTGATTTCCACTTGACGTCGTGTTTGTAAATCGGGGTAGGGAAAATGTGTTCCCAGCGGCGAGCGAGCGAAGACTGGGTGTACGACACTGCGAATTGGGGACGCGAGGGATTTGTACGGGGGCTTGATTGTGGTGACGTGGACGACAACGGTATGTTCAACGTTGTCAGAGCGGTGCTACGACGCTTTCCGAACGTTGGTTCATCACGGGGTGGGGTGCTCAAGGGAGAGTATCTCGACATAGAACCGCGATGAGGAATTGCTATCGGTGGTTCCTCTTCGTACGTGCGACTGAGTGTCGACCTACCCGAAGTGGACTGTATGATAGCCATTGGTTGAGGAGAACGTGAGATGGATGCCGATGGAGTCACGCTTCTATTCGGGGTGATGGGAACGCGAACGGCTGGGGTAGGTGTGGTTGGGGTAAGGCTATGTGTCGAGGTGTTCGGTGATGCCTGTGGCTCAACTGCCAAGTTACTACGGAAGGGATTATACAACCAAGCAGGAGCAAACTTTGCGAGTCGTGACGTTGTGGAAGGTGGGGTGACATTGCTCGGCGGTGCAATGGTCGAGACTGTGGTAGAGACGGAGCGACCAGATCTCATAGAGGACTGAGATGGAGAGGTACTCAGTCCGGTGACCGAAGGCACTGGCCCATCTTCGTTGCCTTCAGGAGGAAGTTCCATGATGATTCGCCGCGGGCTCTCTTCGATCGGTGTAAAGCGCGTGGACGCGATGGAAGTGCGCTGCGAAACTATGTTGCGCCGTTCTGTGACCGTAGATGAACGGTAAGATAAAGGAACAAGTGTGCTGCTCGTGCTTGATGCGTATGAAGTCCGAGTACTAGGAGTGGACCGAGTTTCCTTCCTACTTGCGAACACATCCAAGTCCGCCTGTTCCGCTTCAGTAGCCGATGGAGCTCTATCGTCACTGTACGAGTCTCGCGGGGTTACGGACAAATCTCTGAATTCAGGCAAGAAAGGAACTTCAATAGTGGAGAGGACGTCATGTTCCAGTAGTCCGAGCATCTGTATTTCATGCATCTTTGCCCTTGAGATGAACCTAACACAACGACAAAAACGTCAGCTTGGTATTCAAGAGAGCCTGAATTTCCTCGAGACTAACCTGTCCTTCCGAAAGGGCAGGTCCATTTGTTTGTCCCAGAATGTTACGCCGATCCAGAATGGTTCCCACCAAAAGGTAACCTTTTTCCGTGGACTCGTGTCGTTAGGTATCTCGTCGCCACCCCATAACGGATCCAGGTCACGGACGCCACTTTTCACATCTCTATCAGTCCTAGGCTCATACCCTTGGAAGCTGAAGATAGGACTCTGATGCAAGGGAGCTTTTGTAAGACAGACGAGGTCGAGCCCGAATCCCTGATCCAACATTCTGGTCGTCGTCAAGCGTAGGAGCTGCTTGGAAACGCGGAAGTATCCAGTCCCTGGAGTAATGAGGACCGTCGAGACGCCCGTTGACGTCAAAGAACGATCGATATAGTGGGTCTCGTTGGGATTGAGACCGAGGTTAAGGGCTTCGAGGATTGGACCATCGTGGGCATATGATATTTGTCCGATCAGACGCGCTTGGTCAGGTTTGGTAGATTCCACAGAGGCCTGGTGATAGTGGTGCGCTAAGAGAATGTCTCGTTGAAAGGCCCAGAAAGAGTCCTTGAGTAAAAACAGGGTTGGGTTCCAGTCATTGATGACCTCCAGGTCAGTAATGACCTTGAAAAAATCCTTGTACCACCGTCCATCCTCGTCGCGACGCAATGGCCCCGCAGCATACTCAAGTTCCGTCGCATCATAATAGACTCTGGAGATCAAGACAATCGTGACGGTATGATCTGTGCCCGCTTCTCTCCATTTTGAAAAAAGTGTTGGGAGAAATGAATGCACAATCTTTTCATAGAAGCGCTCGCCGTCTCCAGCAAATTGCCAAAGCTCACGACAAACTTGGATGAAGATCGTGACCATAGCCGACAAGGACCTATAAATCGCTTTGGTCCGTGGCGTCACGTACCCTGAGGAAACCTGACACGAGAAAGGTTAAGAGAACAAGACGTGGCTGCGAAAGCGTTGACAATCATACCTGCTGACCCTTGACATAGATACCCTGAACTTTTGCGGCAATCACCCCGATGAAAGAGATATCTTGATCGACAAAGACACATCGACCAGCCAAATGTTTACCGAGCCTCCACATCTCGTTGCGGCCCAGGTATTGATCAGCGAAAGAGAACTCGACATAGTCGGCCGAATGGCTGTCCTTGTCAACCTGGACGCCCATAGCAGTTGATGATAGGATTGCAGGCCAATGTTACGTGCCTTGGTCACAGTCACCTCAGTGTTGTTTTTCATTCCAAACGCATCGGCTACATTTCTGGGTAAGGAGATCTGAGACGATCAGAAACCAGCCGGGACAGACAGGAGGAAGTTACCTGAAGGGTCGGTTTGGGGCAACCTTCATCTTTGGGCACTGCGAAGAGATAACCGGACGCGTCATTAGATTGTGTTACGCGTAGCAGGTCACCCTCCGCGACGCCCGGCCAGACAGATTGGTTGAGGATGACTTTGGGGGACTCTTTCGGGTCATGTACCCAAGTGTTGAGAACTTTGTGGTCGCCGAACTTGAGAGCGCCGGGTGTGGTAGCAGGGGGTATCCTAGCGAGCGACTGGGCGGTGTTGGATCGTTTTCGACCATACTGGAGAGGCTGGGATTGAGGATCGGGACGAACTGTGCTCATCAACGACAGCAGCTGTGCTGGCACGCGGCCGTGATTGCCAAGTGCGGCCAGATTGCATGTCACATTAACTTTCCACAACCTTCAATTTTCCGGGGTCCACTACGCCACACCCGTTGGTGCACCAGACCATCTCGAACACTTGGGCTGCGACGCTGGACGATTCTGACTTGCACAAATTTGTTGCTTCACTCTCGTTCGACATCACACTCGTTTCATATTTGCGCTCTAGCACCGGTCAATGTCACAAAGCCAAATCCAATCTCCATTTGACGTGCATGAAGTCCACGAGGTGGCCATCCTCGTCACCGCGTCCTCGCTCGACTGCAGCTCGCTGATTCCTGAACCATCCCCACACGATACTCCGTCATCGCTCGGTTCTTGTCATGGAACACCCACCGTCAAGTTTGCACCGCTTCCCCAGATCGATTCCAATAGGAAGCGCATCCTGGCGCCTCTAGGCGTGCCTGGGCGTTCGCGCCGCATACAGGTTATTCAGCAGGAAGGGGGGTCGTTGTTATGGTCCACAGACGCTGATGCGCCGGAGGAAAACGTGGAGGATCCGATCATTGTGTTTGCCAAGTTCATCAAGAAGACGAGCAAGTCGCTATGGCGGAAGGTGAGGAAGGGCGGCAGTGGGGTTTCACGACGGAACGTGGTGTGTAGTGCGGAGCCAGTGCTGGACATCAAATGCGCGTCGGAGGGTGAGGACAAGCGAAGGCGTCGGGCATCGTGGTCGCCGCTGTCGGAGCGCAGGACGCTCGGGACGCGGCGAAGGAGCACCACCGACCTGGCCCACGTTTCGTTGTCGGTAGTCGGTTGAATCGGATCCATGTACAGCCTTTTACGTTGTCCCTGGATTTCTCTCTTCTCTCTTTCATCCCCTCATCCCCTCGTTCCTTTCGACAGCGGGGTCTGCCTCTGCCCTCTGAGAGCATGTCCTGCACCCCGACCCCCACCGCGACCTTGTATGCTACCCACACGACGTTCTCCACGTCCACCTCGTTTTCCCAGACCGCGGGCAACGCTCAACTGACCACCGTCGTACAGCAGTCGTGTGTCGCCTCAGGCACAATCAATGGCTCATCGATCGGGTGCGTGTCGAGTACACAAATCACCCAGGTAAACACTCTGGGAGGTGAGTGCCTTCGCGTTCGTCCTCTTTTCCTGCTATCCGCGGACCATCGGCGTCGTGAGACCGGACGCGCTCTGGCCACTCGCGTGGGCCCAGAATAGGCACCCTTTGGCGGTGAGCGCTGATCAGCTTCTTAGGTGGTCAAACCGCACAAGTGCCGGTTATCGTAACCGTGCCGGTCGAAGAAACGCAGCCCACCCAAACCCTGTTCGCTCCATGCAATAGCGGGGCAGGCAGCTCTTCTACATCGCAAACATTTGTACAGTCTTCCACGAATCCCCCCCTCACCTCGTCCGTCCTCGTCGAGACTACTCCTCCGCCGTCTACCGTGCTTCAGTCGTCCACGACCACGCTTGCTGATGGCTCCGTTGTGCAAACTGTCGTGACAGTGGTCACAACGCCACCACCCACCTCCGTTTACGTACCTACCGCCATCGCTCCTACCCTGCAGAGTTCTAGTTCCTCATCACAAGGGTCAGGAACGAATGTGGCGCCGATTGTCGGAGGTGTTCTCGGCGGGTTCGTCGGACTGATAGCAGTCGTGGTATCCCTATGGTGGTTATGGTAATTCTTTGGTCCCTCGTGTTTCGCATGTTTGCTGATGAGTCTATTTCGCAGTCGGCGGCGTCGGTCGTGGGACGACATCTTTGAGAAAGATGAACCCCATAACCAGGACGCTTGGACCCCAGGCCGCGAACGCGATAGCCGCACATTCAATGCGAGTGCTGAACCCCAGCCCTACCAATATGGATTAGTAGGACATGTCGTCCCTCCTGCAGCTGCCGGCGAGGCGCTGAGGATGTCGCACTACAGCTCGGTTAGCGGGCACTCTGGTACTCACAGCCGCGGCACGTCCCTCTCGACCGCCCCGCTGCTACAAGCCACGCACAAGGGTACTTCAAGGCCCTCCACAGCCGGGTCTGTCCTAACCGTTCAAACACAACCTGGACCGAGGGTACTGAGTCCCGTTAGCAGCACCGAGAGGGAGCACCGTTCTTTGTCTATGGCTTCATATACGAGCAGCACGAGACCACCGCTGGACAGCCGATCGAATCCCGCGTCGTTCAGTGCTCGGTCGCCGAATATGGACGAGCTAGCGGTTCTTGAACCACTGAATCGTACCGGCAGCCCTGTTCCTACTGCTGAACGACGTGTGTTGCAGATTGTCAATGATACACCTTCACCGGCGGACATTGCGATCCCACCTGCGCGTCGGCCGAGCGTTATCTTGCACACAGACGGGGGACGGGTCCCGGACAGCTCGATAACAGAGCTGGATGCAAGCCCGCCTGCTTATTCGCGCTGAGCTTGCGCGATGTGCCCATCATGGAAATGGAACAGTGTTCCGTGTCACGACCAACCACGCCCACACTCCATTACAAGGACGTCTTTTACATGGACTAAAGATTTTGGCATATATTTAACTGGCAGTTAAAATCCTAGCGTATGCAGTGGATGCTGATGCTGGCTTCTATTTCTTTTCTTTTCTTTTCTTTTTTGGTGTTGATGTTGGTATATACTTACGCTAATGGGATTATATACATGAAATACAAGTATCGCGCGAACCCGGCAACGAGGACAATGGGTGGTGTGTTACGTAATTTAAGCACCACCGTTTTGTCGAGAACAATAGAGTGAAGTGGTCAATGGCAACATGGCCTGACTATATAAGCTTTGGCCCCGCGCATATGGCGTGTATCTCATCCCTCTTCTGGTCTCCTTTCAGCGGTGCTGGGTCACCTCTTACTTTCTTGCTCACAGTCTTTGACATTCAGCAGATCCTCGTCATGCCATCCGCACGCACCTGTACGTGTCCGGCAGCTCCGTCCGCCCCGTCGTTCGCTCACTTGTTCAGGCATTTTCTTTGGTCTCAATGCTGTCCGCGTACTCAGCATCGTGTCTCTTTTGCTCGTCTTCGCAAGCAGCATTCTTGTCATAGTCACCGACGTCGAGGCTGTCAACGCGTATGACTCGGCCAGGCAAAGTAGCAATGTCACGCATGCAACGTTTGCCGACTGTGATTACATCCTGTAAGTGCCTAGCTCAGACTCTTTGTCACACCCTCACACCCTCCATAGTGACAGCACCGTGCCAAATCAGATCGGCGGTGTGTTCTGGGCGGTCATAAATCGCCTCTTCATTATATTCCAAGTCATCACTCTCATTTTATCGGAAATCGGCTGGCCTGCCGCATTCTTTGACAGATTCTTCCCGGTGTTGGGTACTCAGTTTGGCCTAGGTGCATTGGGCATATTCCAGGGACTGTGGGTCTACCGCTATCATGTCACGGCGGCATGCTCATTTCTTTATAGAATCGGTGCTTCAGTCCTGTCTCAACACGTTGACGATTTCACCCTCGTGGCTGCCTTCTTCCTCTTTGTCATCGGGTGTCTTAACATGCTTCTTGGTCTCATCTTCCGCGAGTCTGCGAAGCCAAGGCGTTCCATCAGGGCGTGGCGTGCTGGTCCTCAGGACACCCTTCCTACTCATTTGCCCCCTGCCGCAAACCTAAATCGCACGGGTACTTCATCATCAGGACGGTCTTTCACTTCTTCGACTGTGTATGAAGAAAAGAGTCGTGATCTTCCCGAATTTGGTGCCACAAGGAGTGCGAGCCGTGCTGGATACGGTTTTGGACGTCAGGGCGAGAAGGCAGCGGGGATGAAAGGTCCGTCACCTTCACCAATGTCATTTCACTCTCATGACCGGTCTTTCAGGCTTCCTCATCTCCAAGCCCCTTGAAACCCTACCACGTTATGCTGCACGCCCGGCGAGCTCACGCTCTGCTGCCTCTCGCTCGCAATCGCCGGCGCACGATTCCGAACGACGTTTCCAATCCAGTGCTACAGCACTATGATTTTCGCTCCATCACTGGGTGATTACCGACTGTGACGATAAACGAATGACCCTACATAGGTTTTGTAGACTTGCACACGCACGAGTACTCGGAAGGACCTTGATGGCGGACAATCCGACACATAACTCTTATTCTTGTCATTTTAATACTCTGTATTGCTCAGCTGGCATGATACGATGTGTAGCCTTACCTCCAAACCACGTAATACTCATTACATGCCCGATCCAACCATACTCAAGCATGGGAGCAATATGAATTACAAACGATTGCTATTCAGAACTATCCGATACATCCATATCGATGACCGATTCTTCGTCAGCAGGAGAGCTTCGCATAGAGGGAAGTGGCGGGGGTGTAATTGATGGTGGTGGTGGGGCAAAATTTTTGATAGCGCCCTCTACCGAAGCACCAAAAGCGCCGGGCAATCTCCACGGTGGGACTGACAGTGTGTTGTTTGTGTACGAGCCACCGGAGACTATGCGTTCCCAAAGTGCCCTCCTTTCTGGCGTGAAGGTGGCACTCACTCGAGATGGTGACGAGGCAATGCTGCCCAGTGGTGTGCCGTCGTATACGGAGAGGGCCGCGGAAGAAAAGTATGTATTTGGGTAGGTAGCCCACCGGGTGGGTGGACCATCGTCTGCAGACGCGGTCGACGAACTCGCAACCTGTAAAGAAATGGAGAACCGCCCGAGATCGAACGGTCTCAGGTCAATTTCATCCGAGTCGTGCGTTCCCTCAAAGATCGTGAACGTCTTCCATTCCGAAGTGGTGACGTCACTGGCGTGCACCTCTGCTTCTTCATTCAGAATGCGGGAACAAATGAGCCGCCTAGGGTCTCGGAAGCCGACCCACCCCGGAGGGTATCCCCAATACGCCATGTTACGCAGCCATTCGGCCATGTTCCCTGGGTCCCCGTCTTGTAGTCCAAGCGCATCTCGCAGGTGATCACCTCGAATCATACCCGGCTCATACATTTCGAGCCATTCAAGCCTTTGTTGCTTCCATCCCTCTGCCACAAAGAAGCGGGTGGATTCCTGTGCAGTGAGATCGGGGTGAAGAAAGTGGAAGAGCTGACGCGATAACGAAACCACTTCACGATCGATAGGTTCCGGGCACGATGCAACGGCGTGGCCGGGAGAACCGCAATTGAAGCAGAGTCTATGGTCTTGCCCCGCAGACGGAAGTAATTCATTCTTTTCTTCTCCGAGCGCAATGCCGGGAATTCTGTTGTACAGGCAACTTTGAGGCTGATGCCCGACATGTGGGGTAGAGGGATACGTAGCGTCGACGACGAAACAGTTATCGCCACCGTCGGTCATTCCGTCGATCGTTGAGACTCCAGTTGTGCTTCCCGTTGTTTCAGCGCCTCGAACACTGTGGAGGCATCCCAGCGACCCTTGGCTATCTCCTTCCCGTCGAGATGAAGGGCGGGTATCCAGTAGACGTATCTCTTCTTCCACCTTTCCTGCCCCTTGTCCTGAATGTTGACGACTTCCAAGTCGAACTCTCGCTGAAGCTTGCGATGAGATTCGAGCGAATAAAGGCGCGTACTCCAAGTTGTGCGTACCTGTTTTCTCACTTTGGCCAGTTCGGCCTTGGCGATCTGGAGATTTGCGGTCGTTACTCGGCGTTAGGTCGCAGTACATCTGCGCGACACCCACCTCGCACAGAGAGCACTGGGGACCCGAGAAGAGGGTCAGACGGGCGATTCTGGCCAACATTACAGCCGAAGTGTTGACTCGGCAGTGATGGTGGCTGTGAACTGGAAAACAAGCCGGACAACCCGGTTTACTTCCTTGTGCAAGGTTCCCGTTGCCCGTCCGCGCCAGTCTACGCTCAATGAACTGCTGGAATGACCATTCAAGAACCAGTCTGGCGGAAGAGAAGTGAGACCTCTGTCACGCTCGCGTTCCTCTTCCTGACAACCTCCTAGCGCGGCCATGTCCGTTTTTCTCTCAAGGACGATGTCTCTTTGCAGACTCCTGCAATTTTCTTCACGATATTAAAGTCAGGAAGGCCGCGAGCCAGTCGCATGGCGCCGTTCAGATCGAACAGCCGCTTCCATTCGTCTTCGACCCGCCTTCCCTTGTCGTCAACTCCGCCAGCCCCCGCTCAGACAGCCTCGCAAGTCCGCAGAGCCCTGCAAGCTCAACCCAAGGCTCCGCACGTTACTCGGGACTCTTGACCGTGCTTTCCGATGTCATTGGCCCGCCCTCCGATCCTTCCACCGCTGCCGAAGATGCTGTTCCATCATCCCGAGCAGTGTCCGCCGCTCCGTCCAACCTTCAGGACACAACATACGATCGCACCAACTTCCCTGGGTCGACGAATACTGCTGCTGAGATGGACACACGACAGGATTCTTCTGGCTGTGTCGAGCCGTTCTCAATACTCGTATCCGACCCGACTGCGACCTTGGTTGATCCATTTGGATGCGAGACGGAACTTTTTCCTTCCGAGGTGGACAGCGAACGTGCCGCGGAGTTCCATCTCGTTCCTGACAATGAACGATCGGGGGATGTGGATCCTGGATCCTGCTTTGTAGAGGCCACGGGAGCGTATTTAATAAGGTCAGAAGCCGAAGATGACGAAGGCATGGACGACTGTGGTGAGGAGCCTACGGCGGTGCTGTCAAACAGGCAGTCAACCTTCTCGTCGTTCACAGGCGTGTCGTTGTTGGCATCTCCCCGGCATAGTGTCTCCGGGGAACCTTCGGTGGTCAGCCCCCCCGAAGATGGTGCACTGGACCTCTTGTCGCCTGTTGAACTGTCGGCCAAGCTTCGGCCGTTTTCCAAGGTCAAGAGGGGGGATTCGATAGATTCGGGATACGCCAATGGAGACAGCTGGGTTAGCCCTGTTCCATTTCCGCGTTCCCCGCCGAGAAGCTTTCCTTCTTCAGTGTCGTTTCTGTATCATTCACGGCGAACATCCCTCCCCTCTCCTGCATTCAGAGGAAAGAGAGTATCGTACGATGTTACCACTCTCCGCCCGTCGTTTCACAATCCCATCGAGGTTATCAAAGAAGTCGAGTTCGATGGGAGCCAGGAAGACCATGGTGATGCTGCGTATACCATTTTGGGCACATACAATGCGTCGCCTCCAGAAGAACAGGGCATAGCCGCTTTGTATATGAATGTCGTACAAGAGAAGTCTGAAGAACTCGACAAGCCATCAGAGGGTCCCGCAGCCACCTGTAGCCCACGGTGGCACTCCCCCGAACGCCTTCATCCGACGAGGGAATATGATCTCGATTCGTGCAACCAACCTTCTTTCGTTTCCGACGATAATCTGTCCTTCAGGACCGCGCTTTCCACGCAGCCTTCGTACGAGGACTTGAGCGATATATCTAGGATATCGCTTGTCAAGCAGGACTCCTTACTTTCATCCATTTCAGCAAGATCGACTCCTAACACGTCGGTGCTTTCGCACTATGGTGATGTAAACGACCTCTTGGAACAGCCCATTATTGGCTCGCATGCTTGCGAGCCTTCTTGCGTCGTCGGTCAGACCGAGAGTACCGAAGTACCCGAGGCAAGTGCCTTGGAGGAGTGTCCGCTCGTGGAAGCGGTTATCGTCGATTCGAACGTGTCATCCATGTCTGTTAGCGCCAGTGATGTCCAGGGGCTTGCTCCGGAGAAGGTTGTTGCCCCGCGGGGATTCCTCTCGGTGCCGAGTCCATCAGTGGATACCTCCCACGGCCTTCCTTCGACCGCGGACATTTTTAGTCACACCCCTCCGGACACCAATGACCTCCGGAACTCCCTTCCAGAGATGGCGGGTACCTCGCAAGAACGTTCACTTGGTCTCTTCTATCTCGAAGAGCAACCTCCGAGGTCGAACCCACCACCAGAGCGCTCCTATAGCCCTTCGATCAACCACGCTTTTGGTTCGTGTGTCAGCGGTCATCAAGAACCTGCCTCGGAGAATGTTGCTGCTTCTGAGTGTCCGGTTGATATTTCGCATCACGATCGGCGCTCTACGTTCACGGACTCTTACAGTCCACATTCACGGAGCGATGTCACCTTTACTCCTGCATGTACGGGTGACGTGGAGGAATCTTCCCTACGAAGGGACTTGTCCGGTGTTGCGCAGCTTCAGAAACTTCCTCCAAAGCGGGACTCGGTTGCGAAGGTCACCTTCCCCTTGTCTTTGGTCAATAGTGTGGTCGCGTGTACTTTCTCGGATCCTAACGACGTTCAGGGCATCGTTCTCGACAATGTCGTGTCCTCTCCTAACTCGCATTCTTTCTTGGCGACTCCAGACGGTCGGTCTACGGTCAAAATGGTGCGATATGGCGCTCTCAAGGCAGAAGAAAGTCTCTTCGAGAGCAACGAGGAAGTCTCTGATCTTTTTGACTCAGAGTGTGACAGTTTCACTCGATGCTTGTCGTTCCCTTTACCTCCTCCGTT
This sequence comes from Strobilomyces dryophilus, assembly GCA_038089955.1. Lineage (NCBI taxonomy): Eukaryota > Fungi > Basidiomycota > Agaricomycetes > Boletales > Boletaceae > Strobilomyces > Strobilomyces dryophilus. The sequence goes on from JBBPLT010000181.1 coordinate 22,308, forward strand.
CCCGCCAACAGGGCTTGTCGGACACTCTACTCAGGAAGACACGTCTATCCTCTCTGAAAGGACCATCACGAATGTCGAACAGGAGGAGAGGGATACGCACACAGTGTCTCAAGATGAAGGAGTAGGGCGGACACAGTCATGTTCCAACCTGACGAAGAAAAGGCCCAGTCAGCTCCCTTCGATCGGGTCTTCTGATCTCAGCGTTGATTTTACTCTGCGAAGGAGTCGAGCCGCATCCGATCTCACCGTGAAGGCAAAGTCGCCCCCTGCGACCATTCCCGAGGACGCTCCTGATTTATCGGATTCATCGTCGCCACCACTGGAGCAATTTCAATCCGATTCTGTGCAATCACTTTATGACCAATATTTTGACGACGACGCTTTCAATAATGGTTCAGCGTCCCCTGGTCTTGCATATGAGGACGTGGAAAATCCAGGTACTTCTGGTGCGGAGGAACGCACACGAGGGGATCTCGTTCAGTCTTCGGGGCTCACCTCCAAAGAACTCTACTCAGTATCCACTTCAACTTCCGATAGTGCGCCTGGAGATTCCGGGGCTGATTCTCCTCGGTCTGAAATCGCCCTTCGCCCTCTTTTGACTGGTCGGAGATCAGTTTTACGTCCTCTTGCCGAAATCGTTCCGAAGGCAAATTCTGTCGATGACACAGAATTATCCTCACCCCCGCCTCCGCCCACTCGTCTGCAGGTTAGGGAAATTGGCAGTACTATGGTCCCATTAGGGTTTCGACGCCATAAACCCCAGGTATGTGAAGAAATTTGATGGAATGTCTGCTGAACTCATCCACGATTTAGTCTTTGGCGACACGATCGTTACGCCCTTTGCATGCCCCATTGTCCACATTACAACTCCGGGAAATGTTATCCATTCGAACCGATGTGGCTGGAGATGATTCGCCACCAGAGTGTTCTTCTGCGACTCACGTTTCCTCTGCAACATGGTCACCATTGCCCAAGAAAGCAATGTCAGCTCCTCCCACAAGCGGTTTGAGACAGCTCTGCCTCGTAAGTGGCGTCTTGCCATCCAGACTCCCGCTACTGATTCTGTTGTCTAGTCTTCCATCATTAATAAGAGATCTTCCATAGTGTCCAGTCATTCGTCGAGCGCTGCATCTAGCATTGTGTTTTGTGAGTTCTCTTATGATCGAAAGTGACCTTACCAAGTATCGTTCGACAGCGGATCATTCATTCATTTCACCCACACCGCAATCCCCCACTGTATCGTCTACTACTTCGTTTTCACATAATTCATCGGTATGGGACTGCATCCCTCACTGATGTAAACGGAACTCAACGGCATTAGCTTTCGTCTTCATGTGCACAAATACCCGAGCATACACACCATACCCTCAAGCGTTCTAGTTCCAGCACTGTCATTCAGCAAGCAAACGATTATGCTTACTTCACGGCGCAGCCTTTCACCCGCAGCGATTCACGTTCCGTCTCTCCGCAGACCCAACAGCAGAAGTTTTGGCGTTTGTCACATTATCAAGCAGGCTCTCGAAATCATACACTCGCTGATGGCACTGGGCGCATTTCAGCGACCTCGTCGTTAAATCTTACTTACGCTGTGGACGAAGAACAAGAGAATGACGATGATGGCACCACCATACCGCGTTCAATCCAATCCAGCCATGCAGACGATTTGACGCGTCTTGCTTCCGTTCTCGCAGCGCCAGTTCACGCTATCGCTACGCCGAAGCCTAACCTGCTTTTTGCAATTGCTAGTGACGACGTAGATCAAGTGCGCCAAGTTCTTGAGAACGGCGACGCCAGTCCAAACGATACCGTTGGGCCCCAATCCGCACTGGCGTTTACACTCACCAACGACAAGCTAGTGCACAAACAAGAAATTGTGAAAGTACTGCTTGCATATGGTGCAAATCCCACAGCATTGCAGGATCCAACCTTGAACCCTGCGCCTCGCGCAGAGGGAGGTGATGTATCCAGTAGTCAACCCACGGCAACTACGTTAGAAGGAATGGATCCGGCCACGAGGTAACGTAGATCATTTACTTCGTTTACTGGCTGATTCACACTTAGAGTTCAGATATTTCGTTTCCCGTGCCGATGCAACTCATACTCGCCAAACTTCGCAGTTAATCTACCGCTCCTTCTTTCGTCCCCTGACACGGGTTCGGTACGACGTCATCGGTCAAGACTGGGCGTTGGAACAATTGTTCCGCGTTCTCAGTATGCATTCCCAGAAGCTGGCCGTGGCTCCCATCGTGGTAATATTGTGTGGTGCGTGGCTTCCTCTGTTGTCATTTGAACTCCTAGGAACTCTAAAACAGGTCCCAGCGGTCATGGGAAGAGCTTGCTGGCACGGAAATGTACGTCTGTTTATGCCTGTGCAATGTGGCTTCTGATGCCGTTGAATAGTCGGGTTCCTGCTGGATGTCCCGACTCACACTGTAAATATGACTACCCTGCGATCAGCCCATGACATCTGGCAGTCATATTCAATGAGCCCGTATGAGGTATAACTAGATTCCCTACCGCATTGGGATCAATACGTGACAGACCACCTTGCAGGAACCCTCTTCGTGTACTCTTGCGGAATTCTTGATCGAAAATGAGGGCAAGAGATGTGTAGTTGTCTTGGATGTAAATGCCTCGTATCGATGGTTTGAACTTGTGGCTCATGCAGTACTCCTAGGAAATCGAGAAAGTCGAAGACCAAAAAGCGCTTTGGTCTCTCCTTATGCCATGGGAACTAGGTTTGCCCTCGATAATGTATTCACTGTAACTTCACTGATTATCTGGCAGGTCGATGCTCCTTGGAGGCCGGAAACCGTCATGTTGATGCGCGCAATGTCGTATGGCTTGGCACATCAAACATTGGTCACGAGCTGGTCTTCGAACACCACGAGAACCGCGCGGAACCAGACACACGAATGTCGCGTGAGGATTACCTTGAGCTGACGGCCATGTTGCGACCCTGTGTGTCGCATTGCCTCGGGGTATGATCGTCTTCGTAGTGGAAGATCTTTATCTCAGATAGCTTGCACAGGCTTCATTGGTTTCTCGTGTCACGACAGTCCTTCCCTTTGTACCCTTCACTCTGGAGGAGAAGAAGGCTATTGCTGCGGAGGCCGTCTACGCCCTCACAGGCGATGCTTCTAAAATACACTCACCTCAAGATGTAGAATCTTTAGTCGTCAAGTCACTAACAAGTTACCACCCTTGCGAAGGGGCACGATCATTGCATAGAGCAATATCGAATATCTTGGTCGACATGGTCTAGACACGTCACCAGACACTTGCCGCATACGTTCCTCTCGACGTCATTTGGTCATGTATTATATGCTACTAGTACGCTAATCCAGCACATGCATCGTTAACCAATCTGGTTGTCAAGCGACAGCATGGCAAAATCCGCCGGCTCCAATTCTCTCAGGAGAGGGTATGCAGTAACCTTCGTTTGATCCGTCGTTTCAAGAGTCGCACTCTGGTGTTGTCGTTCGCAACCATGTTCGGGCACGGCAGTTTGAAACGGTATTTCTACTCGCTCTGCGTTTTTCGAGTCGACCCCTAGAATATCTTGCCTGGTTTGCCTGGTTGTGGCGGTGCGCGCGCCGGCAGTGCTGATGATCGATTGACATCTTGATGGTCCTGTGCACTCTATCTCCAACTCTGTCCGTCTCCCACGTGTTCCGTTCCTGTCAAACAGGAATCATGAGTCCGGCCTCTGAATGTCAAGCAGTGCAGTCGTAAGGGGAAGTGGTTCAAGGAGGACCATATGTAGGCTTGCCCTGGCCCCCAAGCCTGAGAGTCTTGCGAGGTCCAGCCACTATAACTTCTTTGTACTTGAGCGCCGTGCTCTGGCCAGCATTTTTATCATCTCCATTCTGGCTGTCCCGGAAGCCGCACCCCTACAGACTTCGCAATCCGTCGCATCTCATAGCCTTTCACCCGGTTCGATGGCTCCAATCGCAGTCTTCCTATCACTCTTGGGCTTGGCTGCGCTAGGTAAGTCGTGGTTGAATTTGCTCTTCAGAGGGTATTAGACTCACATATCCCGTTCGGTGAAGCGTTCGCTTTCTACTGGACTCGACGACAGCGGGCGACATCGAAAGGTGTCGATGAGCAACAGTCGGAAGTGAAAGCCGTAGTACAAGACGTCGAGGCTCTGGCCGCGTCCCGCCCAATCGTTCCCGTTACCCCACTTCCGGACGTGCGTTGGACCCCCCAGATCCGTTCCATCAGCGGTCCTGCATTGGAGCAGAGCTTGGACAAAAAATCATCAGCCCAGCCTCCCAGGCGCGCACGATCTCCACCGCCGTCTGTCAGTACGCGGAACTCGTTTCCGGACTCGCACGTGAAGTCTGCGCCGGCGCACGCGCTGTCGTTTTCGCAGATTGACAGTATACGTTCACCGAGGTGGGGCAAGTCTCCTCCGGTGACTCCTCGCGCGCTTGCAGCAAGTGGTATGCAAACACGGACTTTGGGAAGACCTGAAGTGGGATCGGAGGCGACGTTATTCTGATTCATCCCATGGGTACGAGTCAGGCCTTGGGCCTCAGACTCAAGTCACGCTGCCTGCTAGTTATTCTAAAGGCTGGTTAGGGCTTGGCCGGTGCTAAGTGTTCATCCCATTTCTCAGGGTGTTTTCGACCCAGCGTTAACTTATTCGGATATTATTACCGTTAGCTGAATACCACATGCGCCTTCCTTTTGTTTTCTTAGATAGTCTTGGGCTCATCGAGGTAATCAGAATATGTCAAGTGTGCGATGATTTATCAAGGTAGTACTGCTTCTATTCCTCTGCGAATTGGGACTTTCGCCTGAACTTTGACTGATCTCGTAGCCACTGATAGTCGTGTGAGATGGAAAGGAGGAGAAATATGGCAAACGTACTTGGCGGTATTGGTGCAACGAGCCGATTTTTTCTCCTGGTTGATGGATGAGAATAATCCTGGCACGTGAAAGGGCGATAGCTCCATACCATGGTAATCTGGCACAGGATTATTGGTGCTCTGAGCCCTCGGGTCGACACGATTCTTGACTATATGTCTGTGGAACTCGCGGTCCTTGACTTCTATTAGGGCGAGGGTACGCCGATGGGTCATTCTCCAGCAAGCTGCGCCGAATGTGGGGCCCAGAAGGTAGCCGAGACCTTTGCAATGGTTTAAAACGGGGCCGCGATGGCCGTTCGAGCTGACTGACCTGTGCACGCCACTGTGCAGATCCCGTAAAATACCATGGGGTCGATGCCCTGCATATGAAGGATCAGAATCCATGTTAACGCGTGGGCACGAAGCTGGCGGCTTACCATGACCGGCTTGGCTGCGTCTACCTCTTGAGAACCAAAGTAAGCGGCTCCACCCGCCAGGCCGAGAAGGGAGGAAGGAATCGTAAGGACCTGGAGAGAGAATATCAACAGGTGCAAGAAACAGACGAACAACTGGCGTACTGTCTCCCATCTGCGTTTCCGGCGGCGAATTTCGAGGTATTGCGGCCATGTTATTGTGTCCTTGGAAGACTCGGGGACAGCGCTGGAGGCATTCCGGACGAATGTACTCTTCTTTGGCGTTGATTTCGTCGCGAGGGAGATGCGAAATCTGGAATGCTTTAGCAAGGACGCCATCATGGGGGAAATCCCAAGTTGGACCCAAGCAAACACACGACAGTTCACACGGCACGCGTGCCACCGGCCGGCCAGACGCCGCCATCTCACCATCCATGCAATCTCCTGGCGATGGAGTACAACTCCCCCCACCATCGATGGACTGTCCGTTTTGTGTAGACAGACACAAGTTGCGCATCGTCCAGGAGCGAGACGTCGCCGATCCATTTTCATTGAGCAATCTACTCCCCGCCGGAACGATACCGGTCGCCGTCCACGGCGGAGAACCGTGTCCCTGGAGATCCAACGACCGCGATTGGCACACCCTTCCCCTACGAAGTCCGCCTATTTATCCGCCAGACACGCTTTCCCGAGAACTCGCCTTTCTGAGCGAGCATCGCTTCCTCCAGGCAACCTGCCGGCTTGGCTCAAGCGGCCGAATCATTTTCATTAGGATTTATCTAGTTCCAAATGACTTGCACAATGTCCATGGGCGATTACATCGTCGGCCCGAAACCGTGGTCAAGAAAGCTCAGATCCACCTGGCAAAAATCGTACCGCTAATCGAGCGAAATCCTTATTTGTGGGAAGCAAACGAGGACGGGCTTGATGCCCCGCGGGAGTGCTTCTTCCCCAATGTCGCCGTATGTCGACCTTTGAGCGTACCTCTTTGTCTTGACACCAATCATTGTTGGTAGGATAACCGCACCATGGCCGAGATTTATAGCGAACTACCTTCCCCGGTGCTTGGCCCACCGATGAATGACAATGCAAGACTATCTCACCGTGTTGCATCTGGAGGTCCGATCTGGGGCCTGAGAACAACTCTATATGGTTATCAGCGACACTCGGTCGCCATCATGCTTCACCGAGAATCGAGCACTAGTCCCGTTCCTGATCCATTATACATCACTGTCTCAACCATGTCGAACACATATTTTTATATCCAGCCATCAACCATGACAGTTCTGCGAGACTGCCCTATGTTTTCCCCTTCTCGCGCCGGCATACTTTGTGAAGAGTTAGGTACGTCCTGAGCCGATTTCGCAGACATGGTTCTTACCCTTCACCAGGAACGGGAAAGACTGTTATAATAATTGCCCTCATTCTCGCAACTGCAGGTCAGCTCGCAGAGCCAGAATTCACGGTTAACGAACCGTTAGTAATGACACCCCTGGCTTACCGCCACTTTCCCTCAGCGGAGCATGCTCGTGCGAGAGTGGAAGCTGGTCTGGGCCAGAGAACCATCCGACAAGTCCCATCCCTTTCCGAGGTCCTAATTCACTATTTCTCTTCGTTGACCGCTGGCCGCCCAGCATGTGCTGAGGAGCTTGAGGCTACTCATCTGTGGCCGTTTATTCAAGCGAACAAGGCTTTTTATCATTGTTACATCCGATCAACCGACAATGACAAACCACAAAGGTCAAGTCGTCAAGTCGCGCCCTCAGGTCCCCGTACCATGTACATCTCCTCCGCCACTCTAGTCATTGTTCCGTTGACCTTGTTAGGTCAGTGGAAGACGGAGATCGACAAACACTGTCATGACTGCGTTCGATACCTTATTATCCGCCCTTCAATGGACCTTCCGGATGCCAGAAAGCTTGCATCCGATTACGAGGTAAGTGTATGATGAATGACGTCTTGAGGTCGAACATTTGACCAACGCGCCTCCTTAGTTAGTGATAATGAGCAATACTCGTATGCGTCACCCCTGATTTATGGTACGGAAACTTATAACCAGCAGGCTTTCGCAAAGAATCAGAGAAGAATAAGACAGATAAGCTACATGACCTCAAGCCCTGCACTTGCCCGTGCTTGCCAGGGTCTCGAATTCCAGATTGTCGCTGTTCTGGAGACCCTGACGTCACCCCTCTCTTGCAAGTACGATGGAAAAGGTTGGTCATTGACGAAGGTCATAACACTGGTAATCTTGCAGCCACTATCAATGATCTTGTCAAGCGGCTAAGTATCCAACACAAGTGGATCGTCACTGGCACCCCCACATCCAATATGCTCGGCCTCCAATTAGGACATACAACCGACGAGGACTTGGACCTTGTTTATCCTGACCCTGACCCTTCCATGAGCATATTTCCTGGTCATGATGAGGGATACAACGTGCGAGTTTGGGGCAACTATGATCGTTCCAACCTACACAGACTAGGAACAATGATTGGAGATTTTCTTGCTGTCCCTCGATTTCATGCCAACTCGAAGATCTTCCTGCACCATGTGACAACTCCCCTTTGCGATCAACGTGGACCCCGACTCGGCGCCATAAATGTTCTGAACCAGGTCATGCAAATGGTGATGGTACGTCACAGGCAAGTACAGGAATGTATCATCGCCTCCATACATTTATCTCATCCCAAAGAATTGAAGATGTTGAGAATGATGTTCTGCTACCCCCAATGCAACATGATATAGTCTACATGGCTCTAGACAGTTATGCTCTGAAGTCGTACAACGCGATGCAAGCTGGACTTGCGATCAACGCCATTGATTCGGAGCGTCAAGGCGCCGTGGGTTGACATGCATTTGTATTTTGTGGTTCGTTGCTCAAATCGACCCAGGATTACCTCTTTCATCCCAAAGTACGTCATGAGGCGTTTTCATCGCGTGGAGCAGTGCTCTTATTTACTTTCACACGACCCAGAGCACCGCGGCTTTACGGAACACCATAAGTAATTCATCACAGTAAGCCCTTGGCCAAATCTTGCTAACTCTCCACCTGAAATTGCCATGTACAGGGGTCTTTTTTGGTCAGCTTCAGACACCCTGTACAATGTCGATAATATTTGCGAATTGGCGAGTGAGTACTTGGCCAAAGCGATCGAGCGGCGGAAAGGGCCCGAGGATATGGATCTCCTGCGGCGAGCGCTGAAGCATGCGTATGGACATCCTCATTTGTTGACGTTCGACTGATTTTGTCATGCAGAGCTATCGCCGCCGAAGACAAGCTATGGAGAGCTATGCAACCTCACGCCGACGTTCCATTCAAGATATCAGGACTCGATCCAGCCATCTTCGAAGCATGGACGCGTTTTGGGCTGCGCGACAGTAGTCGAACAGTTGACTTGATGCACCCAGACCGGCTGATGGATCTACGCTCGCTCATGCGAATGAAACCTTGGATATCGAAGGACGAGCTGATTGCGGAGGGCGAAGTCCACGATAGGAATGAAAGTATGGCATCGAAGTCGATCCGTTCGCATTCAAAATGTACTGCGCATCGAACAAAAGACATGACGACCGAGGTGCGAGGGACGATTCAAGCCCTCAAGGGCTGTATCGACCGAATGAATACATCCGACGAGGAAGAGCTCGATGATAGAGTTACTCAAGATGCTTCTGCTAAAATGCCTACACCTTGCAGGGCGGAATCTTTGTCTTTACTTTGGTCTGGGCTAAAAATCGGTCCTTCCCTGTCAACGAAGCTAAACTACATCATTTCTGAGGTATGACAGCATACATGTGCCGATAACGTGGATCACATCCCGCATGCTCGCAGGTCCAACGATACTCTAAAGAGGAAAAGTTCCTGATATTTTCCAGTTCTCTCCTCACACTCTTTCAAGTCGGCGAAGCCTTGGCACTATTCGAAATCAAGTATCTGCGATACACCAACGAGGAGAAATGGTTATTGAGAGAGCAATGCATTACAACTTTCGAAACTTCGAATGTCCACAGAGTTCTCCTGATAGATTCGAAGCTCGGCGCACGCGGCCTGTTAGTTTCCGAACGAATGCGCAACTTCGGCGATTGACATTTTCTCTAGGAACTTGATATCGGCCTCCAGGATTATTTTCTGCGAGCCTGTGTGGCATCCTGATGTAGAGTCACAGGCAATCAGGGTTGGGATATTCAGGTGGTATATTCAAGGACATGTTTGACAATTCTCTGCAGCGTGTTCATCGTATAGGACAAACAAGACCAGTCACCGGTCGGTCGATTTACCCTTCAGACTCCCTTGCTTTGACCCTTCTTAGTTAAAACATTGGTCATTCGTTCCACGGCTGAAGAAGCTATGGTTGCTCGGAGGCAATATCTACGGACTGGTGACAAGATTCCAAACATGACAACAGAAAGTGGCATGCGAGACTTCCTACAGGTAGTCTGCATCTTATTTTTAAACCCAGATGTCTGACATGGAAGTAGAACCCTCGTTTCTTGACCGAGTCTGCCTCGAGTGATGCTGTCAGCGTAGTCCCATCGTTCGACGGCAGTCAGGGAGCGTCAAATGACATGCAGCTCAATCCGGTGGAGTCGTACGAGGGGGATTCCAACGGTGTCGACGTTGACTCAGATACCCTTACTTACGAGCTTATGGATCGAAATCTGGATGTGACGGCACGCAAAAGAGTAAGATTTGACGACATGTAGCAACGTAGGGATTCTGATTGCCTACTACATACATATGTATGTGGTAGATGATTTCAAGATTGAGTTCAAGGTACACGTTTGGAGATCATGTGACTGACGCGTTGTCCATGACGCGGTTCAACTATCTCTGTCCAGACCAGCCATCCATGCTTGCGATCATCACACAGAATGGCACCAGCCTCATCGACCCGATTAGTTTCAAGAATTCGACAAGTTATTTGCTCCCTAGTTCCAGCTCCCTGGAATGCTCTACGTGTGCGTGGTCTCCGGACAGCTCCCAACTCTACTTCGCAAATTCTTCGTCGATCAAGAGGTATACCCTATCGGAATGTCTACTAGAAGAACTTTACTGTGGATCGGATACCGTGACATGTTTGGGAATGAAGGACAAGAGCGACGTTATCTTCTTTGCTGCCGCGAACAAGGTGTGGTCACTCGACAATACCCACTCACCTGGCAAGGTTCTGTCATCTCTGGAGCCTCACAAAAACGCCGTGACAAGGATATCGATGTCCAACGACGGAACTTTGTTGGCGTCCGTGTCGGCTTCCACGGTCTTCGTGCATAACTTAACGCTTTCGTCGCACGCCCAATTGAAAGGGCTTCCGGAGAAGAAGCCTGTTTCCTGTTGTGTCTTTCACAAACATTCCAGGACGAAGCTTTTGTTGAGTGTCGGACGGGACCTCGTCGTCTACGACTCGATGCGGCCTGGTAGCCCCCTCAAGATCGTTCGCATCCCTGGAAGCGGTGATATCGTGGGCGTGACGGCCAGCCCATTCAGCAAAACGCTCATTTCTGCCGCCACCTCCGGCGGCGACGTAGTTCTTGTCGACTTAGACAAGGAATGCGGGTATGTGATTTCTCAATACTCACAGTGCTGCCGGTTTCACATTATTTATCTAGGATACTGAGAACTGTCAATGTGAAAACGCCTTTGACTTGTTGTGCTTTCACTGCGGAAGGTGCTGGTATATACCTGGGCACTGAAAGCGGCAAGCTCTTGATCCTCGACTTGAGGTCGCTCGAGAAGGAGCCAAAGTCGTTCACCGTCGGGGATGGTAGTGCCCCTATTAAGGCAATTGATGTACAGGCAAGCATTTCATTTCGCAGCAATGATGCATTAGTCATTCGTATACATACACAGAAGAAGTCCAAGTTTCATCTTGGTGGCACCTCTAGCGCGAGGAGCAAGACATGTTCTGCAGTTGGAATATCATCCCCTGCATCGGTGCGAACTGTATCAACTGCTTCTGTTGTAGCCGGTACTGGGATTAGGTCTCCAGTACGTGTTACAGTTGCATCGAAGAAACTGTTCTCTCCTGCGCGAACCCCACTATCCGAGACCAAGAACATGGGCCAGCTAGCAGCTTTGCGGTCTCGTATGCGTTCCATCTATCTGCTTTGTTTCATCTAACGGTGGTTCTTAGCGACACAAGCTCACCGCGTAAAACCACTAAGACTTCAGAGAAGTAAGGAACAAGGGGGAAATCGGGCTCTGCCGCCCTCACCCACATCCTGCGGTACAACCGAGGTAGCAAACGCAAGGCAACACACCAAACCCGCACGCAAGATGGGACAAGACCTCGAATGTCTAGGACTCGGATCCGTGCCGGAGTCCATTTCCGGGCACCTGGCAGCGATGCGAGTTAAATCAGGTCCTCCGTTGAGCGGCGTATCCACAGATGAAGGCGGTCGGCAAAAGAATAACACACGTCGGATTATTTCTGAATCTGTTGAGAGCTCATCTGCCGGACGAAGGCTTGGGTCCACTGTGACAGGCTCTACTCGCAACAAAGTATCATCATCTAAAGCTGAGGATGGTCTCCTCGCGCGCACCGAGCAACAAAAAGAACGGCGGTTTAGCACGCCGGATGAGGACGATTGCCTCAACTTATCGTCTCCCGAGTTACCGCAGGAACCCGTGACACCGATTTCGTTGGAAAAGAACAAGACTCCGTTAGTGAGTGCGACACGTACCGCGAATGGTGCACTCGGGGTTACGAGTCCAGAGGTTGCAAAATGGGCCAAAGGGGAGGGCAGGAAGGGGACGTGTAAAGAAAAGGTGGTTGAGGGGAAGAAGGCTAGGTTTGCGAAGCATCTGGATGCCAAAGTGTCTTCCGGGGCGAGCAACCAATCTGATGGCGAGAGCGGCACGGAGATCCCTGTGGACGAGGGGCACGATGAAGAACGGGAACAAGAGCTTTCCATGCAGGTCTCACCCTGTCGGCCGACTGCGCCTTGGCTTCAATCACCACATCGCCCGTCAACTGCAAATATGAACATGAATGCGGCAGCACAGGGTTTCTTGCGGAACGTCGTTCACGATGTCATGTATGATTTCCGGCGAGAGACCAAGGCAGAGATGATGGGTTTACATCTGGACCTTGTCCGGATGGGCAGGGGCTGGAAACGGGAACTCAGGGATTTAATGGAGGAATTGAATGGGGAGATCCGGGAGTTGAGAGCGGAGAACAGGGAATTGAAAGAGGAGAACGCGAAGTTGCGGAGAGGATATTGCGTATGAACCCGGGTCCGTTGGCAGTTTGAATGTTGACGCAAACAGTTGCGATCACGTGATCGCGATGTCCATGGAATTCGATTCCTACATTCTGTTGTGTCGCTGGTCATGAATCCATCGTCTTTAGTCTTCTCTGGCGGCGAGGTCTGGAACGAAGATGAACCAGACCCGCAGGCGACCGGAATTCTGCAGAAACTCGCTCAATCGGTGTCAGGGCCGTCGAGCGCTAAAACAAACGACACGAATCCATCAATCGTCGAACAGAATGTCAGCATATACGTGCGGATTTTCGAAGGTACTTGTCGTTTCCCTCGTGCCTCAGGTCGTTGCACTGATATACCTAAGATATGGTCGGTACCGTGATCAAGGAAGAAAGGCACCTGCTCAACGACGAGGAAGTCGCACTCCTGACCGTTTTCGCTCATCTTTCCTGTGTGTCCATCCATGTCCCACGCCCTGCGAATCATCTCATCCGTAATAGATAACGCGCGGTACCTTATGGTCAAGTTGTTGCTGAGAAAACAAGAAACCTGGCATCGCCTCGATGCTCTGAACTACGATGGCGAACTTGGTTCTGTCTCCGCGATAATAGACGCAATTGACGAACTGTGTGGTGTGGGTCCTGAGCCATTAGAGACCGTGAAGGAGGAAGAGTCGGAAGAACAGGAGGTCGTTGATCTCATGACGACCGAGAGCCCCACAAATCTCCAGGAGGGACAGGGCAACACGGCGAGAGCAGACGCGGGGTCTCCGAAACCCTTGGAAAACAGACCACCCGCGTTGGTCAAGGGTGAGCGGGAAATGGATCTGCAGAGTCTTCTCGAGTGCTTGAGAGTGGACGAGCTCAAAAATGTCGCTAAACAGCTTAAAGTCAAAATGAGCCAGAGGGCAAGTTCTGTCTTACTATTTAATGACCAACTGAGTATAGCCCTTGCAGAAAGACGACCTTATCAAGCACCTCCTTGGTGCATCATCCTCGCAATCTACATTGACGAGTTTTGCCTTCAAGGTCACATCATCCAAAGGTCGTGGCTACCGCCAAACCACACTGCCATTTTGCAAGTCAAAACCTCAGCAAGATAGGCTGAGGGAGATTGTCCTCAGGCGTATAGGTATGTGCCTCGGAGATTTGATGTAGTTGTGACTTATCTGTCCCAAAGTCAGATGTATTCGAGTTGACGAAGAGTTTTTCAGCGTGATACATCGAGTAAATCTCGTCTACTTCCGTATGTGAGTTGCTATCGCTTGATTCGTATGACACACTCTCAATGTGTTCCTTGCAGGACTCACTATACTCCCGGTATACTTGTCGCGGCGCTTCTGACTCGCTTTGGCAAACGAGCCTACGCCGGGTACGAGTATGAACGCACCAAGGACATCTGGCCTACTCGTCAGGCACTCCTGGACTACGAAGAAGTACTCATTCTCGAAGGGCAAATAGACATGTTACTGGCTGGGAATGCACCTCTTTTGGGTAGTACAAGAGTCGGGAGAAAAACACCTATCGCCAGATCTTTACAAATACCTGTCACCACCGAAAATGCAAATGATAACAGAGAAGAAGACTTAAAACCCGATGAAAAAAAAGCCGAGACTCCTCGCAAACGGGGTGCACTTATGGTAAGGGAGATCTTTGACCAGATGTATCCTCCCTGGCAAGATCTCGTGGAGACTAGCAACGCAGAGGATGGCCGACCAGGTGGCTCGGAGAGATTCCATCACGGTTTGCTTCATTGATGGACCCCTCTGTTCAAAGCTAAATTATTGTCGACAGGACACGTTCTTACCCGGATTGTGTGCAAAGGTAGTGCTGCACTCGGTATCCTCCAAGAGTACAATCGAGAACTAGAGGTCTTGGAAGCGCTTTTAGGACAGAGGCGGTGGCGAAAAGGAGAACGTGGGAGGTGGCACGAACGGCGGGTAGTAATTCTTTCGACCCATTTAGCGAAAGACGGGATGACCATGGAACGTGCGTTGGATGCGACCATAGAGGGTCTTAAAGATCCTGACACACATCTCGGTAAGACCTGCGAACTAGATGGATTATCAAGTGCTGAGTGTGTTTCAGTCTGCCGGCCGAAGCTACGAAGGCGTCTCATGCAGCTGGAAAATAAACTGAAAATACCTGCTGATGAGCGGCATATATGTGATGGTATGCTCGAGGAAGCTGACGAAGTAACATTGGAAGCTGTGCGTCTTAAACATCGAGCGTCCAGCCTGAAGCTCGATCGGACAGGTAGATGTGTCGATGCATCTCAACAGGGAAATCATGACATCAAACGCTATTATTCACCTACGTTCACTCCGATGAAAACTGAATCCAGCTCAAGCGCAGCGCCCTCTTCTCGCCGCAAATCACCAGTGAGAAATTTAGCTCACAGGTACTCACATTGTTAGGACCCTCACCTTGACTGCAGTCAGATATCCCGAAAGGAAAAAATGGAAAAAGTCACTGGTTGGGTCGGAATGGCGAAGAATTAACTGTCGAAGGACTCGCCCTCCAATATTACGAGGAACAAGGATTCAAGGGGTTTGCTTCGCTCTCTCGATCCATCTGCGTCACCTGATCCTCGTTCTCTCAGCGTCCATTGTGAAACGCGGGTTATCACCATGTTGTTTAGTCTCCTTTTTTGGGATATCATTTTTGCGCCGATTCCTGGTGCATTTGAAACGCCTTACCAAACCGCGCCCCTTGACATTGCAGAGGACTCCTTCTATCACGCACGAAAAGACCTAATGGAAGAACGTCTTGCCGCCATCGAAGCTGGGAATGGTGCCAATATTGTCCAGGAAGTCGACGCCAAGCACAGACCCAGTGAAACCTGGTGCGTTGGTATTCAGTGGGACTTATTTAGCAGTGAAGACCTTGCCGACATTGTCAAGGTAAATCTACTCTAAATTCTTTATGACCACACCAGCTCATCGATGACCGCCAAACAGTGCATCGGCGGAAAAGCTCTCTCCGTGATTTGTCGCGTTCTCTGCGAAGACTATACATTTGGGACGTCTGGTGGGCCAGATTTGTTCCTGTGGAACGCTGAAAAATGCACTTGCAAGTTCGTGGAGGTTAAGGGCCCTGGAGATAACCTTCAGGAGAACCAACGAGTACGCGTATCGTGCGCGCCGTCTACGGTTACTGATCCCATGTCAAGATCTGGATCGATATCTTACTGAAAGCTCCGGTGGCAGTAGAAGTATGCCACGTCAAGGAGAACGGGGATGAAGTTGACAAAAAGTCCAACGCGCGTACACCCAAGAGCACCCGCAAGAAGAGCAAGAAAACGCCCCGAAAAATGGAAAAGACATCGATCATCCCAGACGATACAGTGGATTCCCTCCCGGTCTTGCTCGCGGATCCGCGTATGGCATTGGAGGAGCCAACTGCGCACTCTTCGTCGGGTGTTGACCCACGTAACTTCGTCTCCCCTGCAACAGCAATTGCTCCACCCACATTCATCGAAGGGACCTCCAGCCCGTTGAAGCGCAAGGCTAGTCCTTCGGACGTTATGACCTCCATACCTTGTAAGAAGAAAAGATAATAGCTCTGCCCTTCCACATCTTGTTTATCAACTCCTTTGCAACCCTTTGTTCCCTTGGCTTTATTGCGGCTACGACTACGATCTAGACTGGTGTTGCACTTGGACCAGGCGCTCCTAATGAGAGCCTCCCGTCCGTTCACCTTACAACGTATTTATTATTTCCATTCGTTAGGTGACTGGGGACACCGCAGCAGCTTTGAGATCTCAGATGTACGACTGGTGTAAAAATAAAAGTTTCACCTTGCGGCTGGAGTGTGAAATGTCAAAATCACTCTTAGGTAGATGCTAAAAGAGTAGACTATATTCCAACCCTCCCGTTTGGCTACACGAAGAAACAAAAAGAAAGACGCTAGGCTATTACTCCCTCGGACAAGAAAGCTCAATACGTGCGCTTGAAAGGAGGAACGGCTTTGCACTCATTCTCATCAAGCGTATGGCCGATGACATCACGGTACTTGATAGTAACATCAGCCGAGCTGACATCGTGCCAGGTAAGGGTATGCTTCATCCAGTTGTCATCGTCGCGCTTTAAGATGAAGAGTCAGCGAGGCATAGCAGAGGTGAGACGACAGCTGACCTCTGGGTAGTCCTCACGGGCGTGCGCACCACGGGACTCTTTGCGAGCGGCAGCGGCGGTGATGGTCTGGACGGCGCACTGGAGAAGGTTACGCAGCTCGAGGGTCTCCACGAGGTCACTATGTGCGCGTCAGATCTATATTGTTGAACCACTGCGCTCAGAGTCACGTACGAGTTCCAGATCATGCTCCTGTCTTTGATACCAACGTCCTCGAATGAGTTGTAAATGGCACGCAGCTTCTCAACGCCATCATCTAGGCTCTGCTGGGTGCTGTGCATGCGGGTTAGGTCTCATATAATGAGGTCCACTGGCCACCACAGACCGGAAGACAGCAGCATCGGCCTGCATTGCCTTTTGCATATCCAGTCGGATGGAGGCAGTTGACTTGGGGCCGTCTGCGCTGCGAATCTTATCCAAGAATTCGATGCTCTCTAGACCAGCCTCATCTGGGATCTTTTTGTGAGGCTTTCCGGGAGTAAGGTTTTCCTTGATGTGGTTAGCACAGGCGCGACCAAATACGACGATGTCCAAGAGGGAATTTGCACCGAGACGATTGGCACCATGTACGGACACACAGGCGGCCTCACCAGCGGCATATAGACCAGGCACAATCTTATCCTTGCCATTCTACAGCAGCACATGAGCCAGTGAAGAACGACACCGAACCAATGGGCACACCTTGTCAGTCGTGATGACTTCACCCGTGTATCTCGTAGGGATCCCACCCACTAAATTTTCGTCAACCTATGCAAGCTAGGACGGATAATAGAGAACTCACTGTTATAGTGTACGGTGGGTAACACAGGAATAGGCTCCTTGGTGACATCGACACCAGAGAAGATAGCAGCAGTCTCTGAAATACCGGGCAGACGCTCATGAAGGACCTCCGGAGGCAAATGGCTGAGTTGCAAGTAGATGTGGTCCTTGTCTGGTCCAACACCACGTCCTTCGCGAACCTCGATAGTCATTGACCGTGAGACGACGTCACGAGAAGCAAGATCCTTTGCAGTAGGGGCATAGCGTTCCATGAAACGCTCTCCCTCCGAATTCAAGAGGTATCCACCCTCACCACGGGAGCCTATAATCAAAACGAATGGGATCGTGTCAACAATGCGAGTAACAGATGTAATTACCCTCTGTGATAAGGCAGCCCGCGCCATAAATACCGGTAGGGTGGAACTGGACGAACTCCAGATCTTGCAAAGGGAGGCCTGCACGAGAAACCATTGCGTTACCGTCACCGGAGCAAGTATGTGCACTCGTGCAGCTAAAGTAAGCACGTCCATAACCACCGGTAGCCAAAACGGTCTTGTGTGCCCTGAAGCGGTGGAGAGTACCGTCTTCCATATTGAGGGCGATGACACCGACACACTCGCCGTCCTGCATGATCAAGTCGAGGGCAAAGTATTCAATGAAGAAGTTGGTGTTATGGCGGAGAGACTGGCCGTAGAGGGTATGGAGTAAGGCGTGACCGGTACGGTCAGCCGCAGCCGCGCAGCGGTATGCTTGACCACCCTTGCCATACTGTAAGGACTGACCACCGAAAGCGCGTTGGTAAATTTTTCCATCCTTTGTTCGGGAGAAAGGTACACCGTAGTGCTCAAGCTAGGAGGTGTCAGTTCATGTCACTGCCCCAATCCATCTCAACATACCTCGATGACGGATCTTGGTGCTTCTCGGCACATGTAGTGGATGGCATCTTGGTCCCCAAGCCAGTCTGAACCTTTAACCTTGAAGAGACACGTAAGGGGAGGAGGCGCACGCGAGCTCAAATCACCCTACCGTGTCGTACATGTGCCATCTCCAGTCGTCTTCCGTCATGTTCTGGAAGGAAGGTCAGCCGCACAGACAGTGGGGGAGATGTTGATTACACACGCCCAGCGCAGCATTGATACCACCCTGCGAGATTTGGTTAGAGACCTTCTGGCGCGATATAGGATGCACACTCACCTGTGCGGCCACAGTGTGACTCCGCGTGGGGAACAACTTGGTGATACAAGCAGTATTGAGACCGGCCTCGGCGAGGCCAAAGGCTGCCCTGAGGCCCGCACCACCGGCACCACTTCCCGGAGTGGGTTAGCCATGTAAGACACGTCGACTCGACGCACTTACACGACTATCGCATCGTACTCGTGCTCGATGAGTGGGTATTGACCTGAAGACCAGGACTGGGGAGTAACGGTGAGGCGGACTTAAAGACGTGGTGCGGGGATGATACCTTGGCCTCCTGTGCTCTTACGGGGTTGGTCGCTACGACCTTGCGTGCAGGCGGGGTCGTAGAAAAAGAACGTTGAGATTGGAGGAGAGTCTTGGAGGGGACAAGTCTCGTCAGGGACTTTCTGAACATTGTGAGCGGCGCAGGAGAAACGGAAACGGAAGCTGAAAGATTTCCGGCGTGTCACGACTCGCGAGAAAAGCCCGGCGCACATGTCACAGCTTATTTCCTCTGAAAAGAAAAAAAAAAAGATCTTCTTACTGCTGTACGT
This sequence comes from Strobilomyces dryophilus, assembly GCA_038089955.1. Lineage (NCBI taxonomy): Eukaryota > Fungi > Basidiomycota > Agaricomycetes > Boletales > Boletaceae > Strobilomyces > Strobilomyces dryophilus. The sequence goes on from JBBPLT010000181.1 coordinate 41,398, forward strand.
GTCTACCTAAGCACGCCGAGCGGGTCGTGTTGTACGGAGTCCTGGCTCTGTACATTCGGCGATGCATCACTACCTGCTATCGCCCGGTTCGTGGCTACCGACCACTGCGCGTGCGTGATGTCTCCACCGCTCGATACCCTCTGGAAAGGATTATTAGCAGATACACGCAGGGGCGCCCGCAGCAGTGCTGCGCGCGAAACCACCGGCACACCCGACGACGCTGGACGGCCATGATCTGAAGTAGCGGATACCGCCCGAGCTGCGTTGGACGCAACGAACCCACGGAATGTCTCGTTGACGCTCGGAGGAATAGTGGCGCTTAGCGTAAAGCGTCGACTGTCACGAGATGACGCAGATCTCGCCGTTGCGGAAGGTGACGTCTCGCGTGTCTCCCAGCGTCTTTTGAACTCCACCTCTCCCCAGAGCCGACGTTCGTCGATCTCGTGTATCTGTCCACTCAGAACATCCCGCACATACGCCAGTGACTCTAATGATTGCCTCCTTTGGGCTTGTCCACCCTGTTCATCTGTCTCTTGATGTAGCGTTTCCAAAATCCATGTGATAGCCTCTCCAAGACATTTGTTTTGTTGTCGAAGTTCCGATACTTCACGTGCAGATTCAGATTCACTGCGTTGATCCCAAGGATGACTTCCCGTCGGCGTTCGTTCGTCTACAAGCGGATAGGAGGAAATCGACGACAAAGAGGGTGGACGGCCGAGACTCGAAGCCAAATCAGGGAGATTGCGCTGTGGCAGGTTAAGCACGTATACCCCTGGAGCGATATGTAATCTCACTTTGAGCTCAGAAACAGCATTCATGACAGTCTTGTTAATGCCCAGGCTCTCTCCACGATCCAAAAGCCCACGGGCGATAAGTTCCGGAAAGCTGAGCTGAAGCGAAGGCTGATGACGAAGGTCCCCTGTTGGAGGGCTTCCCGATACGTGCTCAGCAGAACTCGCAAGGTGCGCTCTCTCAACAGGACGGCCTTTTCGTTTTATGATCGGTGGAGGCTCCGGAGCCTCGATGGGGATATTCAAAAGGTTACGATTCTCCATCGACAAGGAGGCACCTGCAAAGGGCGTGTGGAGTATCTCCAGTGCTGTCGCCTGACGGATAAGAAGCAGTATGTGATGAAATCCTGCCTCTTCAGGGACCGGACATGGTGGGTATCGAAGGAGGTGCATTAATTGGGTGCTGTAGTCCGATGATATGACTAGATCGAGACAGTGTCAGCAGCCAGCGATCGACCCATAATCCTGAACTTGCGTTTCGTTCGTATACGTATGAGCATCGCGACGCACGTCCACTGCACGATCTCAGGCAAAGGTGACGAACTGGCAAACAACCCATCCCATAGCATCATCGCTTCATTCATCGGAAATTCTCGCGTAAATAGTAGGCGAAGCCATCGTCTTCATTGCACCATACGTTAGCAGAGCATAGGAAAGGGACTATCAACATACAAGCCATATATCTGGGGTTCGACGCCCGCCGACTGCATCGCATCATGCAGCACAGGATCAACAGACTTGAGGAGTGCGCCCTGTATATTGCCGCACGTCCGAATGATGGGGGAGACATAAATCTTCAAGTTTATTGGCCCATGAGAGATCGATGGCGGAGCCGGCTCTCGCCACTCATACCAATGCGAAATTTTGCGCATTAGCGAGGAAAACAGTGCCCAGGAATCCGCAGCAACCCATGATCGAGAGCATAACTCAGAGAATGATGAAGGGTCTTGCCCCGAAGATTCCGATTCTGCTACCGAGTCGAAATCTATGGGCAAAGTCATTATTTATGATTCAGCTTGCAATTGGGGGCAGACGAAAAGTCAAGGGAACAAAGGGACTCCTAGCGGAATATACTAATCAACGACTTACCGATGGCATAGAACAAGGGCGCGAGCAACTCATGCATGCCTTGACGATATCCAACGTCCGGGTGCATCTGACAGTAGAGAAATAACACGTTTGTTAGTTGATGCTGAATGTCCTCGTGTCTGAAATATCCCATGTCTGGAAATCTATGCGAACGTGAGGAATGATATCGCCGAAGATTGAAAGTTCAAGGTTCACTCACGTTCTTTCAACATCTTGTTGGATGGTCTTCCGAAGGTCTACGGCAGCGAACCAGGCTTTCCACGGATTCTGTCTGTCATGAGCAATCCCGCGACGCAGATAGCAAACGCGCCATGTACCTCGTCGTGTAAACTTAGCGGATTGTTCGTCTCCAAGTCTGTCATGGGTTGGGTCTTTCGCCTGGGTATCGTAAGACCAGGCACGACAAAGCTCTCGTCGTAACTCCCATCGGGGGCTCTCATCTTTTCCAACAGCGACTCTGAGAACTGCTTGCGGGACCTTCGAAGCGGTTCCATGGGTATGTGCGGCACTTCGTCAGGTAATGGTTCGAGTGGCTCATCTCTTAGAAGAAACAACTGTCAGTCGCAATGCCATGAGCATATCCAATGATCGGGAAGAATCGATGAGGGTTTCTCGCCTTCCATACTAGACTCCGTCCCGGGATTCCGATAGCTCTGTCAGAGGAACGTAGTAACTGCCCTTTGACGATGGTATCCCTGAGCTTCGAGAGAGTGGAGCCACTCTGGAAAAGCTGCTGAAAGGTGTGACTTTCGACACTGACGTGAGGCCCACCTACGGTCGTGAGACCTGATGAGATGTGGACGTACTATGTTGATCGCGTCGTAGGTCGGGCCACCTGCTCGGACATTGTGTATTGTCGCAGCAGACGATCGTATCTAGAACATGTATGACTCGATGCAGTAGTAAGTATAGTCAGGCAATAGCCTCGCAGTCAAGCTCAGTGCAGAATTCATTCCAACGCAGCACCAAATTCCGGCTGCGACTCAATGCTACGCGTCAGTTGGGATAAAACAGTGAAATTCAATCTAAGATGCGCTGTATAACGTACAACCTGTTGTAGAAATTATGGGATTATACACATGATGCAATGGAATCGGACAACCTATGCAAGCAAAAGCGGGTGATCGATGAGTCCCTTAATCAACCTCTTCGACACTTGGGCCCTCCTCCGATGCGCCTGGGAAACCACCAGGGGCGCCACCGGGGAAGCCACCCGGCGCACCACCAGGGAAGCCGCCAGCACCACCAGCAGCACCGTAAAGCTTCTGCATAATTGGATTGGCAACACCCTCCAGCTCCTTTTGCCTTCCCTCGTATTCTTCCTTGGATGCCTCTTGCGAGTTGTCGAGCCATGTGATAGCTTCATCAACAGCGCTTTTGAGCTTCGCTTTGTCAGCGGCGTCAAACTTGTCAGCGAGCTTCTCATCTGTAAGCGAGTTACGAAGGTTGTATGCATAAGATTCGAGACCGTTTTTGGCCTGGATACGAGCAGCAGCAGCCTCATCCTCAGCTGTTGAGACTCCGTCAGCATAAAGTCAAAATTCAAGGTGATCTAAGGCTTACCCTTGTATTTCTCAGCCTCAGATACCATGCGTTCGATCTCTTCCTTCGACAAGCGACCCTTGTCGTTGGTGATCGTAATGCGGTTCGACTTGCCAGTAGTTTTGTCAGCGGCAGAGACGTTCAGGATACCGTTGGCGTCGATGTCGAAGGTGACTTCAATCTGAGGAACACCGCGGGGCGCAGGAGGAATACCCGAGAGCTCGAACTTGCCCAGCAAATTGTTGTCTTTCGTGCGGGCACGCTCTCCCTCGTACACCTGGATCAACACACCAGGTTGATTATCCGAGTATGTCGAGAAGGTCTCCGACTTCTTGGTAGGAACAGTGGTGTTACGCTTGATAAGAGCAGTCATGACGCCTCCAGCAGTCTCGATACCAAGAGATAAGGGAGCAACATCAAGAAGCAGGAGGTCCTGTGTCTTTTCCGAGGTGTCCCCAGAGAGAATAGCAGCTTGGACGGCGGCACCGTACGCGACAGCTTCGTCGGGGTTAATGCTCTTGTTGGGCTCCTTTCCATTGAAGAAATCGGAGACGAGCTTCACAATCCGGGGAATACGCGTGGAACCACCGACCAATACGATCTCGTGAACGTTGCCCTTGTCGATCTTGGAATCGCGGAGGACTTTTTCTACCGGCTCTAGGGTGCTGCGGAACAAGTCCTGGCACAACTCCTCGAAACGGGCACGAGTAAGTGACGTGTAGAAGTCGATACCCTCGAAGAGAGAGTCGATTTCAATGGAAGTTTGAGTAGCCGAGGAGAGGGTGCGCTTGGCACGCTCGCACGCGGTGCGGAGACGACGGAGGGCACGGGGGTTAGAAGACAGATCTACACGACGATCAGCACCACCTAAAGGAGAGCGGACAGCTGCTCACCCTTCTTGTTCTTGCGCTTGAACTCCTGGACAAAGTGGTTGACAAGACGGTTGTCAAAGTCTTCCCCTCCCAAATGGGTGTCACCAGCAGTGGCCTTGACTTCAAAAATACCCTCCTCGATGGTGAGGAGCGATACATCGAATGTTCCTCCACCAAGATCGAAGATCAAAACGTTGCGTTCGCCAGAAACCTTCTTGTCGAGACCGTATGCGATAGCAGCGGCAGTAGGCTCGTTGATGATACGGAGAACGTTCATCCCGGAGATGGTACCAGCGTCCTTGGTTGCCTGACGTTGCGAGTCGTTGAAATAAGCTGGTACGGTGACGACAGCGTTGGTGACCGTGTAGCCAAGGTACGATTCTGCAGTCTCCTTCATTTTAAGGAGAACCATGGAGGAAATCTCCTCAGGTGACTGTCAACGCAGTTAGAAGATCTGCGTACATACGAAGAGAGCACTTACGAATTCCTTGGTTTCGCCGCGGTATTCGACGGAGATGTAAGGTTTCCCAGTCTTGTTGGTCACCTTGAAGGGGAAGTGCTTGATGTCAGACTGCACTTCGATATCGTCGAACTTGCGACCAATGAGACGCTTGGCGTCGAACACACTGTGACAAAGTTAAACAGGAACGCGATAAGATCAAGAAATAGAATTACGTATTATGAGGGTTCATGGCAACTTGATTCTTCGCGGCATCGCCGATGAGACGCTCAGTCTCGGAGAAAGAGACATAGGAGGGAGTTGTCCGGTTACCCTGGTCATTGGCTATGATCTCAACACGATCGTTTTGCCAGACACCGACGCAGCTGAGGAAGTTGAGTTGAGAACACATGTTGGGACCGGAATAAACTCACGAGTACGTGGTGCCAAGATCGATACCGATGGCTTTTGACATTGCGAAGAGAGATGTCTGCGTACGATGTGAGCAGCTGCTGACCGACGCTTGGCGCGATGTACACTCACAGAAGTATACGGTGAAAGAAGAGGGCGTCTGAGGGTGCGGCACGAAGCGGGCGAGATTATATAGAGGTAGATGTTCTGTGTCGTTCCAGAACGTTCTGTCGTCGTTCTAGATGGTTCTGACTTTGATTAGATAATGAAAACATACTGTCCATTAGCGACTAATGCCCCCGAGCTTCGCGGACAATGAGAACGAACGCATTAAACATGGCCGTTGGTCCAGGTAGACAACTCTAGCAGGTACGGAACAACACAGGTGCGCGGGTAAAATCATACGCATGTTGAAGCTACATGCTCGCACGGTGAAACAGCCTCGATGATTCTTTGCTGGCACATTTAAATGGAACGAGAGTGAAATAGGCTGGAAAATGTCATCAAACGTCATCAGTGTCGGGAAACGCCAGCTATTTACAACTAGCAACAGCAACGCAGAAAAGTAGATGTCTGTCAGTAACGCGGCCCAGGCTACGCTCCGTTGGCATGCGATCCGAGGCCGATCGTGTCATCTAGACTACGGTGAGCTTGAAGGTCACGAATGACCGACGGATCAACTGACAACATAGGTCAACAGCGTGGTCTACCTCAAGGAAAAGTGGATCACCTGGCAAGACACTCTTCCTTCGCACATGAGGACTTTGCGAAACAGGCGAATGATCGCTCCCCACCTGAGGATACTCGCGCTGAAGTAGCTGTAAGTATGCAATATACACTTGCGCGTTTATGCACGAACATCAAAACCGGGATCCGCCATTGGTACCCTTTCGATACCGCTCTCGTCCAATTCTGCCGGTACATCGCCGTCAATCGACACCGCGTTCAATTCCATCGATAACTCCAAAATGTCCGAGTCGTCGCCAATGGATGGTGGCGGTGGCGGCAGTCGTTCGACCTCTCTGAATCCCTTTGGCAGCTTCCCACCGGTGTTTTGCAACGCCTTTTCGCGCACTTTCTGCCATTGTTCGTATCGATCAACAGCATGTTGTTGCTCACTGAAAGCAATCAGCTTAGTATTCCACAGGAATTCCAAAGAGAGTACTGACTCAATCTTGCGTTGCTTGTACTGCTGCAACGTCGAGTCGAACAGCTCTGGGTTGATCTCCATGAATAATTTAAGAGCATTGTACACCATCCCATGTATTGTTCTGTTCATTGGTCGGATCTCACCGTACTGTCCTTGGAAAGAAGGGCTGCTTACCGATTCCAATGAGATTTTGAATTCGTGTACAATGCCGGGAAGACAATGGGCAAAAGAATGGCCAAGTTGTCGCTCATGAGGTTGACGACGTATTCGTTGTTCCAATACAGTAATGCTCGCTCGGCTACCTGGAAATGTTGACTGTTGATACACCTCGCAAGCTGCTGGAACAACGGGATTTGAATTTTCTGGAATTCGGCAGGATCGGTGACATCCAAGATTTCTTCGACCTCAATCAAGAACATGACTTCCTTTGGCGAATTGACCTTGGGCCAGTACTTGAGCAATCCGAGCATAACTTCTTCCGCAAGGCATGGGTCCTTTTCCAGGAATTGAACGACGCAATAGGCGAGTTGAGGATGATAAAGGGTCAAGCTCTTGACCTTATGAAGTGGGACAAGAACTCGAGTTAAAAACGTCTTGTGTTCCTCTTTGAGAGGGAGCGCAAAACCATTGATGATGGACCCGAGGATTTCCAAAAGCTCTGCAATCCCGTTGTGCCGCTCCGTCTCGTAGATGAAATGGTAGAAGACATTGCTTATCGATCTGCGGATGAATGCGCGGAGATTGAGGAATTTACCATATATACGGTGAAGCGTGGTCTTGAGGAAATCACGCTCCCTTGGATCCTCAGAGTCAAAGAGCTCAAGAAGATTGAGTACGAATGGCTGGTCGATGTACCGTTTTGCGAGATTTGTGTTGAAGTCAGGGCTCTCAACAAATCGAAGGAAAAACTCATAGACAATTTGAAGATGAGGCCAGGCGAGCTCGAGAACAGGCTCGTCTTCCTCCGGATCAAACGCGTCACCAGTGGGGTTGACGGGAGGGGGTATAGAGCGAAAGAGGTTGACAGCAAACTATGCAGACTGAATTACGACGTCTATGGTAAGGTGTCGAGAGGCTTACCATGTTCACAACCTCGGGGTATATGTTTTCGGTAATCACTCCGCGTTGGGTAGTGATGTACTCGAGCATCTCGTGCAAGGTCTGCGCCTTGATTTGCTTACCCTTGAGCTCCGCACTAGCGTCGTTGAAATCGAATAACACACGACATTGGTTAAGCTTCTTGATAAAGAGCTGGGATCTTTCGGAAGGAGGCACCTCTGATGGTGGTATTAAGTTACGAAAGGAGCCAGCGGGAGAGAAAAAACCGACCAGTGAAGGGGGCAAGTCGCTCGATCTCGACTTTCTCAGTCACCACGAAGCGGCTGCTCCGTTGTTTGCGAGGAGGCTTTCCGACGATCGGAATGGTGTCACGAGGGCCAGAGCGGAGGCGACTGAGGGTATTGGCGCGTGGGGGGGTGGCATTGGGAAGATCCAAACCCAAAGAAGTGCGCTCGGGAGATCCAAACTGAGCTGATCGCGGTGCGTGATCAGGAGCTGGATCAGAGCTAACGACGACGATGGGAGGGACGGGGGAAGACTGATTGGAGTTATATCTGCGCTCAGGGGCGGATGGCGGGACTGGAGGGGGGGGCGGGGCACGGTTGTACAAGCTGTGGGGCTGTGCAGGAAGGGAGTGATTGATGTTGTTGCTGATGGATGCGCCGGGGAGACCCTGGAGAGGCGGGACTGGTTGTGGGAGAGGCTTCGCGGTGTTTGGGGGCGGAGGTGGAGGCGCAGAGACGGGGGGAGGCTGTGACTTGGAGTCCTTGGTTTTCGTGGATGCAGAGTCCTGAGAACTCTTTCTGAGCTGTGCAAGGAAAGGTGAGGCGGACGAAGGCGGCGACGGACGGACGTGCGCACGAATGACTTCTTGAGGCCTTTCATGTTGGGGACTGCAGACCACGACGGGATCGATGGAACACCCGCCCGTGATCAAACGTCACAAACAGTCACGTCACACACCCAACCCTGTGGGCGCTGTGCTGCACGACGCTGACGAGGGTGCGCGCCGGCGATGGCGGGTGGGTCGTGCTGTTCGCGCGCGGGAC
>JBBPLT010000182.1:0-48893 GCA_038089955.1 Strobilomyces dryophilus
GCAATTAGGTAGAACCCGCTTTCAAGCCATTTTGGCACTCAAGTATTTACAATGAGACATGGCGGGCGCGAGCAATGGCCGGCGGCGCCAGATACAACACGAGAACGACTGACGCCGGGCGGGGCATGAGGTCGAAAAAATATAGAGGGCAATGGACAAGCTTTCGGGCTTGGATCTGGGACAAACAAAGGGAGCACTGCGCCAATGACTCAGAAAGGGTGGGAAGGAGGCACGAATAGACGTGGCAGGGGCAGAATCAACAGCCTCAAACGGTGCGCGTCTCGCTAAGGAGGCCTCAATCGGTTGAGCACATGACATGGTTGCTGTACGGTGCCTATGGTGTATCTTTGTTGTCCCCAATGCAGTCGTTTCGGCATCGCTGCGACCATTTCCATCATGACCAGTTGTCATCTCACATCGATCTGGGCAAGTCAGCAACACCTCCTGATCCACATCAAGAAAGGAAATAGTCTTGACAGGGAAATCTTCATACAGTCCCTTGTTGTCCTCTTCGTCACTCTCACAGTGGTGGGTCCATTTGTCTTTTGGGGTGCCACTGGTTCGAAGTATCTGCAGGGTCAGGACGAGTCGTTCTTCGACTCTCAGAATTTCCTTGCTGTGTATTGTGGTAAATTATACAGTGATCCACCGGCACTTGCGTCAACATACAAAAACATGTACCATTCACAACAGAAATTGAGCCACAAGTAGCTGGACTTATCAAAGGTATATAGAGGACCTTGTGCACATGTGGGTTAGAGTTGATCAGTGTCCATTTGTGAGCTGTTAGCCATTTTGTAGTGGAAATCTTGTGTTTTTTGAATGACGATCATGTATCAAGTCTAATTGATTTTTTGAACTCACCAGGTGATGCTTCGACAAGTAATATATGGCCATTATTGGTGCCTACCCAACACCATGCTGAGCAAGCATACAATTTAGACAGTCATCTCGTTTTATCACGGTACAAAGATCTTATCGTAGAACAGCTATGTACAGGAAGCGACTGGGAGCGAGTGCGGCGAAGATTGATCGGTGATGATAAGATTGCCCGGAATAATTACATAAGCCGCCGATATGCCTTTTCGTCTGATGCAAGTGATGCTCGCCCGATAACACCTCGCACCAGGACTCTCTTGTGGTGGCTTCAATACAACCCGGATGGACATAAGTTAAATTTTACATGCTATTTTTGCATACTAGTGCGCGAGAGCACAGTCTGATCTATGACAACAACACTTGTTAAAATGTGGGAGCGACGAAAAATTCACTGACACAAGTGCCGGTGGATCATATATGCCAAGAAATGAACGCGCAGAGAGCGACATCGACGTCCATTTCCGTCGGCACCTCACCGAACCCAGATACTTGTTACCATCGTGTAGGCCTATACCAACTACTGCTCACAAGAACAAATGCTGCGGACTTAGCTCCTCCAATCTCTATCACTGGCATTGTCTTGCAGCGGAGGACGCGACACACTCCCGCGACCTTGTAGAAGACGAAAAACAAGAGATGGTGGACAGAAAGACAGCGGAATGGCGGCAGAAGATACAGCATGACTGACCTAGTGTTGACCCATGTCCGTAACGAAAAGTACCCGACGGAGCACAGACAGTTGAATGTCTGTGTATAGTCCATAACGGTCAAGATGTCATTATTCTCGTGTTGTGCAAGCAGGCGACGCCTCTCAACGGTTAACTTGCTTACAACAGCTTCGCGTGATTTCTTGGTGAGTCATGTCGGGGGCCGACGAAAAAGGAACTGGGATAAATTGTAACGTACTTGAGTCAATCCTTGCCTTCGGCGACCCATCTGTAATCGCATCAGCCCCGATCTCAGGGCCTTACGGGTATTTTCGCCCTTCGCGTCTCGCAGCTGCTACTGTTGACTAGACACTAGAGGAGGATGGGTCGGTTACATGAGCACCCAGGTAACTCTCTCACCAGACGTACACGGATCATCACAGGGCCGTCTTGGATACACTTACAACCTGTCTCGTTGAAGAATCAGACCTCTGCTTCGACAGGCTTTGTACGTGGCTCACGGTAGAATACGACATCACAATTGGCTCATTTGCGTTGTGCCGCACCATCAACTCTGTTGGCTGACTCACAATATTCTACTCATTGACCACGCACTCGGAATCTTCGACCTGGTCTTAGAGGGTTTATGACCACCTTGTGGAACCAGAAACTCGGTCGGAGCTAAGATTGACAAACGCAGCTGCTAGTATATGATAAATCGGTCAAACACAGGAAATGCTGTACGGTACCCACCTCGGCGTTTCGGTGTATCTTTATTGTCCACAATGTAGTCATTTCGGCATCACTGCGACCATTTCCATCATGACCAGTTGTCATCCAGTCAGCAACATCTTCCAATCCGCATCAAGAGAGGGAAATAACCTAGACAGGAAAATTTTTGTACAGTCCCATGTTATCCCCTTCGTCTGCGAAAGATTCGAACCGGCAAGGTGACTCTCACGGTGGTGAATCCACGTGTCTTTCGAGGCAGGAGTCCCAGAACGACTCGTTCTTCGACTCACTGAGAATATCCTTGCTGTGTATTGGGGTGGATTGCAGGGTATATGCTATGAAATGAGCGCAAGGAAACGTCGACGTCCATTGATTTCCTTTTCTGTTGGCGCCCGCAGCGCGATATGACGAGGTTTCTTGCAAACTGCTGTAAATAAGTTGCGCGTTTTTGAATGAAGCGGCCTTCTCGAACCTCGATGGCTTCTTCAAGCGGCGACCTGACTCTTGTTCGAGATATCACTGCCAACATCCGATTACTGGTCCCTTGCACGTCCATCTCGCGTGTCTCAGCATTCGCAGGCCAACTCTAAATTCACGGTGTTCCGTCGCCTCAATCGTTCCAATCAAGCCAGGTATGGCAGCTTGCACGAGCGTAGGCTGATCTCCGAACCCTCTCATAAAGCCATCACAACCATCACACTCGTGTCTGTGAAATCCAGTACCTTCCTCGTTAACCCCGCGGGGTCTGTCCTCCAAATTGACGCCTCACTCCAAACTCCCTCCAATCACACAAGTACCTCAATATCAAGACGTAGCCCCGCTTACACTGCTTGTCACCAAGTCGAGCGCGCACGGCACGAGCTGGGAGCGCACGCTCGACTTGCCGTCCACCTTGCACAAGTTATGAGGTCGAGGATGGCGAACGCGAACTTTCGACGAGGTTCTGCTGGGCCCGTGCACCATTGGATAGGTTGCCCGGAATGTGTGCCGTCGGAAGAAAATGCCACGCAGTGCGCCAACAGAGGTGTACTCCGCCAGACGAGCCCACTTTGGGAGGAAAAGGTCCCCTTTACAACACGTCCTCGAGTATCTATCGGACGTAAATCGAACTTCGTGATCCTGGTCTTGAAATACCTGCATCGCCCGGCCCTATGATGGCCGCGTTACATCTTCTACATCGTACGCGAGGAAATGGACGCTATGACAACCTGCAGGGGCGCCCCGTCCGACACGCCCTTCATAACGTGCTTCTCCTCACTAGTTTCTCTCACCTCCGAGGGCTTCACGGGCTAGACGGCGCGATTTTGATTCGCAGGAATGCCGGTGGACGACCATCCTAGCTCCTTGTTCCGATCTTGCGTTCACGTGAGACCATCTCGCCAACTTGTGCATATATCCATTATTTAAAACTTGCTACAGTCGAGTGGACATCAGATTTAGTTCTCAGCGAGAACCGGTGGGCCGTGAAGTTATTGCTAGCCAGCGTATGATGACCTTACGCCCGCCGGTCGATGAATGGTCGATGAATAGATTCCGTGCAAGAGAAGTCATCAAGTGTGATACGAACCCTTCCGGAGTTCTGACGAAGGCAGAAGTGCCATCCATTCGACGGGTGATATATGCTGGCGGCTAAGTAGGTGTGAAATTCATTTATACAGGATACACCCTTACTACAGCATAGCCTAGCCTCGAAGTTCCCAGCAGAACTACCATTGATTGAAGCAACACTACATGCCTGGATTCCATTTTGATGCTCTCCGTGGTCTTCCGGGCCTTCTTGTATAATTCGAAATTGAGGGTCATAACCGTCACACAACACTGAATCGATGATGGCGTGGACTACCGCAAAACCCAACAACTATTATGATCGTGCTTTCCACGTCTTGGATCTCATTTAAGTCCCACCTCCTGCGCTCAATTGGATGTTAAGCAACCACCCCGACCTTGAGCCTCTCCATCCTCGTACACTCCAATTACTCTTGGCCCTTGTCATTTCCAGCCTTCTAGGCTTGCTCTCCGTCCCAGTTGTGCAGCTGCCCAAAGTTTTTTTTACATAGCTGCGGCATCGTCGACGCTCTCCGGACTTTTATCTGGAAACCCTTGTATCTCCAGTTCGTCTGGTTCCGTTGACAACGCTCCAGATGGCCACACCTATCGTCCCTGGATCCTGCCGTACGTCTTGCGCCCATTTCACTCGAGGATCCGCTCATATGTCTCCAGCTTTAAATGGAAGGACCAGGACCCTCCTGCCGACGACTGGCGCAGATGTCGGAGATCAGGTCACCTGCTACAACTACCTTGGAAAACCTAAAACACACGACAATAATCAGAGATACTTCAGCTCTACCACGGGCGTTTGCCGTCGACTTGTCGTGCAGGCTGTCAATCCAAATGGCCAGAACGAAAAGCGTATCAAGGACCATGCAGACCCTCAGAGCAAGAGGGCGTTGTGGCTTTCCACCACGAACCCGTTGCTACAACTGGACATATGGGTCTTCCGTTGGCTGTGTTTCATCCTCCATCTGTTTATCGTGCTCAAGCTGTTTTTACTTTTCCTGATCTTGCTGCAAGATTCGTCTTATTTTTCCAACGACTTCGAGGATCAGGACTCCGACTTGAAGTTTCGGACGCTGCACAACTACAAACACTACATGCGACAATTTAGGCGCCAATTATGGGCAGCTCGTTCGCCAAAGGAATATTCCAAACGTACCACAGGTGAAAGTATCCCGACACATTCACTTCGCCCCCGCCTTCTCATGATTCGCGACCCGCATGAGGACCGCTGGAGCCCGTGCAACGATCCAGCTACCATCGCCGGTACCAAGTTCGTCGCTATCTCGTACTGTGCCGCCGACATGAACTTTTGTGGTACTAGCCGGGCGAAAGAGGATTTCATCCGGGAAGTACGCACTGCAGTCGTCCAGCAAGAATTCGACAGATACTGGCTCGACTTGGAGTGTCTAGGACAGACTCCCGAAGAGAAGAACCTAGATGTTTATTGCATGGCAGATGTCTATCGTGGGGCAGATATCACCTTGATCATGCTCGGCGAAGCATCAGAGGACGCATGGAAGCATTGGGGAGGGCGGGTTTGGACGCTTCCAGAAGCTCTTCTCAGCCAGCGCCTTTACTACAAGTTCCGCAGACAAAGCAGGATCTATCCTGTTTCCCTTCACCAACTCGGCAACCTCGCTTATGAGAAATATGACTTAGAACAAGCGATCATCAACGCGTATAGCAAGAAGGATCCGCTGGAGAGACTCGAGCGTCTTACGCTGCTCAAGTCCGCGATATGGCGCCGTGGCATCACAAGCCCCAATCCACAACCAGCACCTTCCACAATCCCTACGTCTGGACCGTATCTAGCAGATCGAGTATATGCATTGATGGGCTTTTTTGAGCATCGGATCCAACCTGACCATCTCGAAGACAACCTTCGTGCGCTAGCGCGTCTATCGATGGCCAATGACAACGACCGGATTGTCGAGCGAATGGTCTCTCTCCTCCCTTCCAGGATAAGCGCGACGGCATGCTGGTACGCGGACGACGATGTCTACGCTGCGAATCTCTGGGACGTAGTCCCAGAAATTCAAGTAGCCGGAATCACGGAGAGCGGTGCGGTCGTCCTCGACGGTTGTAAAGCGGCCTGCATCCGGTGGAAGGACTTTCCGAAGATCGCATATTTTCAAGCTGATTCAGTGCGGCGCACGCTGATGCTCGTTCTATGCTACTCCGGGTGGCTCTGGGTCATCGCGGCAGGGTTCGCGTGGAAGTATAACAAGCGGATTCACGCACTCGTGTTCGTCGTGTTTGGCTCACTGGTGCTGCTGGCATCCCCCTGGTTATTTGTGTACAGTAAAAGCAGCAGGGTAATATCCACGGAGCCGTGGTTGATCGGGGTCAAGGGCGTCCTCGAGCTTGACGAAGCGGCGGTGCACCTATACGGCGGGATCAAGGGACGGTATCGACGCCTGGACTACACGCCGAGCGGGTCCGAGTTCGCGGTGCCCGAACAGGGACAGTTCCGTGACGGCGGGCGGGCGCAGTATGATCAGGCTCTGGCGGCAGAGCGCGGCCCGCATGCGGGACACATGTACACGCTGATCGACACGCACTCGTGCACCATCTATTACTTTTGCGCACAGAGGGCGCCGACTGTGTGTTTGTTCACAGGCCGGGAAGGCGGGCTGGGTCGGTTCGTGCTGTGCTCGGAGCGGTGTATGGAGGACGAGCTGCACAAGGAGACGGTGTTGAGAATGCCGACGTATATCAGCCACAGAATGGAGCTGTGCAACTGGGTCGCGCTCGGCTGAGGGTCCGGCGACTTGCAACGTCAAGCGTTTTTTTTTTTTTTTCCGCCCTAGGTCAGTATTTGCTTTGACACACGAGGTCAGTGAAGACGCGGAGGAATGACTGCGTGGTACTGTACAATAACTCTTTCCCACAGAGAGAGCAACGGGATGTATATATGTAACGAGATTTTCACGGTAAATCCATTGGCCACATACTTCGAAACTTCGAAGCGTGTGACCCTGTCCTGCCAACCGCGGAGTTCGGTTCTCCTTCCTAATCGCGTGCATCTTCGAAGCTTCGTCTTCCGAGCGAAACTTTAGATCTCGCGTACTCCGGTCTAGTGCGATTGTTGATATCTGTGCGCGATGACTCAACGTCGTCGCGGCGAAGTCTCCAGACCGTTCCAGGGGGACCAGCACGACGTCCCGTTCAACTTGAACCCCACCACACAGGACAAGGTGACCGCGAGACAAGCCAAACGAGCCGAAAAAGCAGCAGAGCGCAGGGAAAAATCAGAAGCACTAAAGGAAGAGGTCCGATCTCACCATCCCTGACGTCGCGCGTTCCATCTGACGATGCGATCAGGGAAACGCCTTCTTCCGCAAGGGTGACTATTAGAACGCCGTCGATCGTTATCAGCTAGCCGTCCGCGTCCACGGGCGGTCCGTCAAGCCCGTCTTGTTGACCAATCTGGCCACGGCGTACTACAATCTCGGCAAGTCAGTCGACGTGCCTTCGTCCGCCCCGTTCGCGTGCGCTGACGCTCGGCGAATAGGTTTCCTGAGGCGAGTGAAGCGGCTGAAAAGGCGCTCGAAGGCGATCCGAGATCAGTCAAGGCGAGGTATCGCCGAGGCATGGCACGGAAGAACATGGAGATGTGGCGCGCTGCGGCCATCGGTGCGCAGACCACGCCTGTGCAACGAGTCGCTCTGCAGCTCACGTCACGTCGCGGTCGACTGATAGACTTTCGCATCGTTTTGCGGCTCGATCGGAAGCACAAAGAAGTACAGAAGGAACTAGCTTACGTCGAGAAATGCCGTCGCGAAGATTGGTTTGTGGACCAAGAGGACACGCACGACGATTCCGAATACGAACTTCCTGGGCCGGAGGACAAGCCGGAGCTCGGGGAGTCGTTGTCGGAATCGAGCGATTGTGAACACGCTGGCAACGGGAAGCCGTGCAAGTTTTATAATCATGCCGGATGCAGAAAGGGGCGTGCATGCCAGTACTCACACGCGCCTGATCTCCAGAGCGAACGGGACGCTCTGTGAGTTTGATTCATATTTCAGTTTCTGCCGTTGTTGTAAGTTTGATCTTTTTCAGCGGCCGGAATGTATGCAGAGAGTACCTTATGGGCGTCTGCAGCCTCGGCGAGCGATGCAGTTACTCGCATTCGAAGGAGTTTCTGTTGCAAAATGGTTGGTGGTCCACTGCGGAAGAGATCGGTAAGACAAAGAAGATCTATGAAGTCCAGCAAATGTTCCAACGTGCATACATCGACTTCGAGAAGAGCAAAAGCACTTCGAACCCAAAGCCAGATCAGAAACAAGCGAAGAACCGTTCGAGGAGGAAGAAAAAGGTTCATCGACGTGCTTGTGCGGATGCGGAGAGGTCGCGACCGAATACCATTGCTACTGCGGGAACTCGGGCCGAAGTAGGGCGGTCATCACAACTGACGAACTCTAACGGCCAGAAAGAGTACACAGATGACTCATATTCGAGTCCAGAAGGCCATCTTTCGGATGACGCGTATGAAGAATTTGGCGTGTTTGGCTTCACAAGCAGTGAGGTAGAGGAACTTCTGTGTCACGGAATCACACCCTGGGGTGATACCACAGAAGCGCGTGTGAGTTCAGGTCATGAATCAGTCCACGGGACTTGCTGATGGTATCCTTTCAGGATTTCTTGGATGCTCTTCACCAAGCTGATGAAGACTGACTGTTTCTCGTCGATGTTTTGTACCATAGGTTATAACTCACTTCTTGGTAGTACTATGCGACAGCTGAATGTTTTTTCTTTGCGTCAGCTGCGTTGATTCGATATGAAAGCCTCCGTGCTTGATGCCCGTGATCTTCCTCGCGTTTTTGTCGGATGTCATGCTCTTTCGCATCTCGTTCGCCGCGGCGGCTTCCGAGTAAATTTGCTCACAGACAATCCTGTTTGTCCGACACCGTCTTGCAATTGAGCTCTCATTAAAAACAGCCCGCGTTTTCCTCACCCCATCGATTTCTCTTTTTCTTGAAGGTGACAAGGGTGGGGATCACATCGCCTCCGAATGTTTGACTCATCCTACGCTCCTCCGACGCATACACGCAGCGCCCAGTATCACGTGTGAGAAGCAAGGTACGCTCGGTGCTGGATTTGATGTTCAACGCATACAACCGGCGAGATTGCCTCCCTTGCTGCCTGCGATGCCTCGTCACCCTACGAAGCTTCCTGGTTTGGCGGGGGTCATCCCCTCGTCAAAAACGGTCGAACATGACCTGAGACGTCGCTTGATGAGAGGGTTCCAAACGCGTCAGAGTGCTACGAAGCTACTGGAGAACGATAGGGGTACAATGTTGGTTCAGCATGCATCGGCCAGACCACCGTCGATGATGCCAGTGAAAAGCCAAGGCGATACAGGTGTGCAGACGAAGAGGGATCTAAAGGGGAAGAGCCAAGGGGAGAACCAGTGTCGGTGGGCACCTGGTACCCGTGTCTTTCTGAGACAGATTATTCGCCTACAAATGCTCTCGTCGCATACCAGTCCTCACCCATCCGCGCGCGACTCGACGCGCCCACGCGTGGCAGGTGGCAAGTCGGGCATACTCCATCTAATAACGAGCAACGAAGTGAGGTTCGTCTCAATATCACTCGCACTGTATCCATGAGCTATTAGGGCCACAGGTCGAAGGAGAATCGATTGGCACGAACGCCGAGAGACGAGGCTGTGAGTCGATAAGAGGACATGTACGCTATAGGGGACTCGAATGGCGTGGAACGGACGTCCACGCGCTAATCTGACACCACTGAAGGAATAACATTGAGCGTCGGACGGGACGACTGAAATGACGAGAACACGAGGACTGGACCACGTATTTCAATCGAAGATCAATTGACCGGAGGCAGCCGCGAGATTCAGAGCGCTTGAGCAGAGAATTCCTCTCTGAGTACCGTTTACCAAAGGACCGGTCGCATCGATCGTCCATATCAAGTCCTGTGCGTCGCATTTCTCGTCGGCGGGGAGCACGCTGTGAGCGGAGAAGTTGGTGGGTGTTGGCGGGCCGACAACTTGAACGGCAGTGAGCAGGTCACGAGACTACATGACCGACGGCACAGCTTCCTGGTCAACCGACGGAACGCGACTCTTCCGAGCCTACTAGTCTCGCGACGACAAAATCCACTCCCCACAGTCATTCGTGCATCGTTCGTCGCTCTCTCTACCAGTTCATCGCTCTTTCTGGGTCGTCAAGCTCAACTATGAGGTCAACTCTGGCTATATCAGACCATCACGACCTCGCAGCCAGCAGAAAGTTCATGGTTTTCTTACGCAACTCGGCGTGGTCTTCGACTACTTTTCCTTAGACACACGACGCAGCAAAATCGACACCTGGCTTTCGGAAACAGAGACACACGGAGAAAGGAACAATCGGGTCTGTGCATGCGCAGGAAGAGAACGCAGGTGGATAGACATGGCTGTGGTACGGCCGGTTTTAGCAGCTCATGACTGCAACTACGCATCTTTTCCCGCAATCGACTACGTCTAAACGGCCCGCTTGCCGGCGCGTGGGAGAACTGAGGCGTAGTTATACACTACGAACCAGCGCGATGCCACCACGATCATCATCGTTTTCGTCACTACATGGCTAATCCTCCTCTCCCGGCCCTCTACCTCTACTATCTCAATGACACCTCCGTCAGAAGACAGATCGCACTATTTGGTGGCCAGCACGTCCGGATTGGCCGTCAGACGAACGCTAAAACCGTCCCTACGAAACGAAACGGTTACTTTGACTCAAAAGCTCTCTCTCGGCGGCACGCAGAAGTCTGGGAGGAGAGCGGAAAGGTGCGGCTTTCCCGTTTTGTTCACCACACTCTTCATCTCTCTGGCCCCAGATCTTTATCAAGGACGTCAGGAGCTCTAACGGTACCTTCATTAATGGTAAACGTCTCAGCCCGGAAGGCGTCGAATCCGAGTCTTTCGAACTCAAAAACAGTGACATCGTGGTATGCCCCCGACTAGATTTTCTCCTTTCTCTTGTTCAAGATGCTCTCAGGAATTCGGGATTGACATTATTGGTGAAGACAACAAGACAGCCATCCACCACAAGATCACCGTTCAAACTATCTGCGTGTTCACAGAGGAGGATGCTCAGGAAGCTGCTCGCATAGAGCGAATGCAAAATCCGTCTACTGTCTCGGGCGATCCCTCCCAGCTAAGCGCCTCCGGTGCGTCTCAATCTTCTTTTCTCCAAGGACCGGTCGCTCTCGTACGTCGATTAAATCACATCTACCAGGCGACGACAGTGCCCGCCCCGAAAAAATTATCGAACGGCTTCGCCACGAAGTCGCTCACGCTCAACGTGTCATTGAGGAGCAAAAGAAGTTGCTAAGTACGTTTCTTGTTACGGTGGTTCACGCTCCGTTGATGACTGTTTGTTAGGTGATGAAATTGCACAGCTTAAGCAAGCTAATGAGAAGTTTCGAAATGACTCAGCCGCCTTGTCTTCTCAGGCCTCAGAGAACCGGGAAAAATACCAAGAGGAGACCAAGGAGTTGCAATGTGAGATTGAGCAGTGGAAGAGTTCCTATTCTGCCAACGAGATCGAACTAGCTACCGCCCGCAAGACTCTCGAGGAGCTTCGGCGCAACGGATCGAAGGGCATACAACCGGCATCCTCTTCCGAGGCACGATACAAAAATGACTCCAATGTTCAGTGTGGCTTTTCCCGTGCGCTACCCGTCGTCACAGACGACGAGGAACACATCCGGAAGAGGGACTCATGGAAAACAGATTCTACGGGCGAGTGGTACGTTCCTGGCTATTTTGCATCGAAAGTTCCCGTGGTGGGTTTCTCCCTTGGATGGTCTGCACTATGCTGATATCACTCGAAGGGTAATAGCCCTCCCGAGGAGTTCCGGGACACATTTTCGCTCATCAAAAGTGATCCAGCAGAATTTACTGGGCAGCCCATGCGCATCATGTGCTGTCGTGGGACGTTGTCCGGCCCGAAATGCCTGGATGAGGATGAAGGCGAGTCACATTCCTCCTATCCTTGCGTTCTCCTTCTGAAGCGGAACGTGCAGCATCTTTCTCCGCACTTTGTACCATTCACGTCGATCTGAGCGAAGCGATGAAGGGCTTAGTGATAGACACGGACGATGCCTACTACCCGCTCGATTATGACGTGATCATTTCATTTGGACGCACGGTCATTCGGGCAGACGTGTGCTGGATCTCGGAGGTTAGCTGCTCGATTGATGTCCCCCTGTGTTGTTTCCTAAATCACCCTCTTTATAGATAGGCGAACAACGGTAAGTTTCGGGTGGGCGAGGTGGTGTGTCAGCTCACTCAAGTCTCAGAGTACCTGCGAGGATCACGTACGAGGATTGAAGGTTTCTTGTGTCATGCCCCGCGGTCGGTTTCACGGCCTGCTTTTTTTTGCCCTTCCAGCGACGGTCTGGGAGTCTTGCTACATCGTACTCACCGTCAATTCAAAAACGATAGAATGGATGTACTGTTTGCTCCACCTTATCAAACTTATGTTCTTCTGGACTTCTTTAGGCTAAGTGGGACTTTATCTCAGTCCAGACTCCACGCGATTATCACACTGAGCAAGGAACACCCCATCCCTCCGACTTGGTGCATGGCGCGGGATATGGAGGTGCATTCCCAATGCCTTCTCCCTCAGCGTGCATGATGCATTCCATACCTTGCAGGCCCGGGTGATGGAAACGGCCAGCGTCCCAGTGACTCAAAATCGCATCGTCTAGGTGGTGGAGCTCCCAGAAGTGGCTGAAATGAGCGTGCACGCAGATGCCGAGGTTGCTGAGATAATTGAGCTTGTCGGGGAAGCCATCTGGGGTGAGCCTCAGTGGGCTCTCCGAGACGTGAGACGCATCTGCAACAAGGGATCGTTGACGTTCTCGCGCTGGCTCGTGAGGTAGAAGACGTTTTATCCCCTCTGCGGATCGCGTTCTCTCCAGGTAGTCTGGGCGGTTCAAGCGGCTCGTTGCGACCAGCACGCTCGTCTCCAAGGCGATGTTGCCCCTAAGCATGACGGTGCGCTGCCTCTTGACCTCGCCTTGGCGCTAACGCCCGCCAAGCACGTTGAGCATCGCGCCTTTGGTGCGCTACTTCCAGATGCAACTATCCTACACGGACCTCAGCGACGTGGTGACCTTCAGCGTGCACGATCCGCTGGCGCGACGCATCGCTCGAGCAGGTCCGGCTTGCGGTCCGCTGTTTTTCAGCTGTTGAAGGCACATGATGAGGGAAACAATGGATTACTCTGGAAGACGTCCGGCTGACGTGCATCCTGGACGGTGTATCTCGTTCATTCGTCCCTCTGGGTGACCACGGATGATGACATTTGCCGAAAAAAATACTACGGACACGAATAAATACTCGTATACGCTGTCTACTCTGGAGTCAAATGTCTCGCTATTCCATCTGGAAATTCGGGTATCCGCGTTTGGCCTCTTCCATTATCTCTCCCCTGTACATCGAGATGCCGCCGACATAACTGTTTGCTTCGCGTTTCCTTCCAAGAATGTTAGCACCTTGCCAAGCCTCGACCCGTGCAAAGAGCGTATCGTCGAAGAGAGCGTCGATGTGCTTCCTGTAAGCGAGGGCAGCGTCGGCCGTGGGCGTAAACTTGGTGATGCCGCGTCGGAGAAGGTGCTCGATTGTCTGAACGATCCAAGAACCTTGGATCTCGACGCTCGTCGGTATGTTGCAGGGAGCGGGTCCCTGGGGGCCGCACGCGAAGAACAAATTCGGAAAGTTGTCAATCGTCATTCCTAGGCTTTCGATGCAGTGTTTGGTCAGGCGTTGGGGAAGGTGGGCTTGGAAACTTACTAGGTCGACGTGCCGTCTCTCCAGTGGTCCTTGATGGTTTCACCGTTTATCCCACGAAGGTCCAGATCGATGAACGCGCCGACATGGGTATCGAAACCTACACAAGGCTTGTTTAGCTACGCGCAGAGCCTTCCAAGTATGCCATACCCACCGGTTGCAAGAATGAGCACATCGAGCTCGTATTCATTTTCTGTCGTTTTCACGCATCTCGAAGTAACCTCGACAATCGGGTTCGCATTGATGTCAACAATCTCCACGTTGTCTTGATTGAAGGTATCGTAGAAATGTTGTTCCAGACATGGACGCCTACAACCAAACGGGTGGGGTGGGATTTCTGGTGCTAGAAGTTCACGTTTCTCGGGGTCTTTGACTCTCTCGCAGACTTTTTTCCTCCAGAATGCATAGATAGCATCGTTGCTGTCCTTGTCGAGGAGGATATCATTGTAATTGGCAACTAGGTCAAATTCAGACAGGCGATTGGTTGCACTGATATCACAAACTTACGCCAGAAATGGAAACCTCCGTGGTTCCATAATGTTTCTAACGTTGCTTGTCGTTCTTCTTCACTATCTTGTCTCATAGAGCGTGGAATCCAATCGATCGGAAGTCCGCTGAATGTAGTCGGCAGTTTTTGGTATATCTCTTCGTATACTGGTTTGAAGTGGTCCTGCACCTGCTCGCTCACGCGATATTGCCTCATGGGAATTGTGAAGTTTGGGGTGCGTTGAAATACAGTGAGCTGTTCCACCTAGTACTGTGTCAGCGGATTGATGTGATGGCCGTCGATGCACCCGTACCTGTCGGCCAATCTCCTGGATCACCTGAACGCCGCTCGCTCCCGTCCCGATGACTCCAACGCGCTTTCTGCTTGTCTCTATTCCTCCCTTTGGCCAGCGTGCTGTGTGACACCATGCTCCCTGGAACGTCTCGAGTCCCTTTATATTTGGGATATGTGGCTTGGATGTAAAACCCTGGACGACCGTTAGTAGTCGCTAAAGAGAACGGTGATGTAACCTTGCCATGCACATGATGAGATGGCGCGCTGAGGCCTTGTATACGCCATCTTTTCCGTCAGATGTAACGCGCCAGATGTGTGACTCATCGTCCCAGTGTGCCTGATTTACGCGCGAGTCGAATCGACAATCCTTTCGAAGATCGAGCTTGCTGTCAACGTAAGCGAAGTATCTGTTTGGTGATCGTGGGTGCAATCTCCAAATACGTGAGTGAAATCGTCGACGTACGCCTGTAATTCTTTCCAACCAGGGAACTTCTCCGTCCAAGTCCAACCTTTCCAAAGGTCAGGGCGGGAAAATTCGTATGTGGGGATGTCGCTGTCGACGCGGGCGCCAGGGTACGTGTTCGAATGCCATGTACCACCAAAGTCGGATTCAGCTTCGATTAACCTGCATCTCAAACCACGTTCGCGGAGGTTGATGAGATGGTAGATGCCTGAGAAACCACCTCCGACGATGATCGCGTCGTACGTCTCTTGGGCCATGTAGGTTGACGATAGTAGTGTCGTCCGTTGTGTCTGCGATTCCGGTGTGGAATCGTTCTCGAATTTCTTCCTTTTATCCTCGACGATATTTCACAGCATTTGACTCGTTCACTTTCATCCAACTGAACCGGCTGATTTGCTCGCCGGTGCCACCCCTTGTAGGAGTGAAAACGGGTGGATGATGTGGCTGGTGCGGCAGTGGCTTCCCCCTGCGCGACAGTATGGAAATCAGGCTAGAGGCCGCCGACCGGCGTTCCGCCCTGCATCTATGTTCGTGCCCTCGTGCCATACATATGGAGGCGCTGATTGTTGCCTGTATACGAAACGTCATCGGCCGCCAGTGGACCGGTTGTTCGACCACATTACCAATGAAGGCTGGCTGAGGACGACCCTTTGGGAAGTCAACATTTAAGTTTTTCCCGTCTGTGCTCACCGGCATCATTGCCTTGCAACGTTGCGACGTTCCCCAGCGTGCGCGTCGGAGGGAACGTGACATGCAGTAATCAAGGGACGAGAATTCAAGGACCGAGTACATTACCGGAGCCCGGAAAGAGCGTGCTGTAGAATGGGCACCCTTATCATCGCACGACAAACGACACCGAGTGCAACGAGGCCCGACGAGTTCCTCTGACTGACTCCCTCGATTTTTTTTTCGGCCTAGTGTGAATAATGATGTAGCTGTGTCAACTCCATATAAAAATTAAGCTCACTGACGTACCTGCTGGGCCGCCGTGGATTGAGCCGTGCTCTGTTGCTTAAGCGCTCAACCTAACGGATCCGCCATCGGGATATGCCGGTTCCGACTCGCGCGGCGCGCCCAGCATCACGGCGCCTCTGCTTCGCAAACGTGTCTTCATGATGTGAGACAAAGGCCGCCCGTCTTCAATTCTCACTGACGAAGTCAGCTGCAACCTCGTGTCAGCGCTGTACCGTACTCCGGGGACGTTGAACACGACTCGGCGGAAGCTACTACAGAGTGATAGGGTCTGGACGGTAGCGCCTCTCATCACGCTTTCGTTCATGTTCATACGTCTCGACAGTGTATGCCTCTTCCAGCACATAGAGTCAATGTGGTGCTTACTTCGTCCTTTTTGACACTCCGCACCGCGAAGTGACGACGGGACGTCTGCTCCTATTCTTCGCTGTATTCACGATCACGCCGGTGACACCCTGGCGCCAGGAAATAACGAATCCAGAAGTCTATGCTGGGTGCCACGTACTCATCCCGCCTTCAACACATTCAAACTACACATCTGTCTCCAGATATTCAGAGTCGGATCTCGATATCGAGGAGCTCGACGTCGAATTCAGTGCTGTTCTCAACCACCATCGACGACATCTCGGATATTCATCCCGCCTGTTTGACATGACCTGTGGTGGAGTATCTCCCATCCTGAATTGACGAAAGCTTTTCATACCGGTTGTTCCACAATCGAGAGTCGGATTCAGAAATGGAACGCGCAGACTGGGTTGGTCTGAATCATAGAGATATATGGTAGCAGTGAGAGTCGGTGTCGTACTCTCCATTGTTCCACTAACTCTTAGTTTCAGCATTACAGGGCTAAGCAACAAACAAGGTCACCTGACCACCTGTCACGGAGACGCACGTGTAGACCTTAATCTTCACTCAGGCCACCACAACGTCGCGTTCGATGGAATGTGACATGCATTACCCAAGGGCGGAGCTTTTATGAACCAGACATTAATAACTAGAAACAGGACGGAGGAACAGAGCAGAGATTTTTGACGTCGCACGCGAGCGCGACGAGCACTTGAACTCGAGTGGACGTTCGACGGTACCGCTGTCAGACTCCATCAGCCATCTCACTGGTATTCACCCCAGGAATCCGCGATCACCGGCCTGGACTGGAGGCGAATAACAGTAAATCGCAATTGCCTGTGGCTCGTGCGGTCCCGAGCGCTTGGAAGCTGCATAAAATTTTACATACCTGTTGAACCGCCTCGGACAAGATCCGAGCGCGTTTATCAGTGCATCAGATTTATATCACTCGGTCTAAATCCGAAGGCAGGACTCGCCCATACTAGATTGCTATGCTCGAAGATTACAGCCATCTTATGCTTTGCCTCCGGATGAGTGACAGTGAAACCTGATGATGTTCTGCCGTGATTATCTGTTCGTGACGAGGTGTGGACTCCTTCATGACTGAACAGATCGCCCTTAGTGTCGCTGACTCGTCCTGAAAACGAAGGGTCCTGAATATGTGACTTTGGACCTACTATACCCCGACATCTTGGATTACGTGAAGTTCATTGGAACGTTCGTAATCAGAGCTCTTTGTCCGACCACCACCATCATCGGCTTCTATCGAGATCACGAAATGATAAACGCCAAAAGACTACGTTCCAAGTCGTAATTGACGATCTGACCGGAGCGTGAACCTCATTGCGCGCGGTGGCACATCTATATAAGTACGTACTGGTGGGCGAGCTGGCCACAGGCTTTGTGATAGAGTTCACACTTCCTGTTCACAAAATGCACCGGCGTCCCAACAAGACGCACACGTTCGTCAACAACCTCGGGTCCTAGGACCCATATCAAGGAAATGACCTGGAAGAAAATATATCGAAGCTACTCACACATGCATCTACAAAGTCCGACTCGCCGCTCGAGGCTACAGCCGAGACGTTCTCAGAGTCTCCCTCTGGAGATCAGGGTATCCGCGTTCAATTTCTTCCATGATCTCTCGCTTGTAAACCAAGAGACCCCCGAAGTGATCGTAATTGTTCACCTCGCGCTTCTTCCCAGGGACCTTGTCGCCGTCCTCTGGTTTGTTCACCAGCGGGAAAAATGCCGTGGTGGGTGAGATATGCGATCGTTTGAGCGATCCACGCTCCCTAGATCTCTACGCACGTCGGTGCGCTGGCGGGAACGGGCGAATGGAATCCGTGTACACAATATAGGTTGTGGATGTCGTCTTTCAAGGGAACGGCGGGTTAGCCATGTACAGAGTACAGCGGGCCCAAGGACTTACTATGTGGTCGTGCTATTTTGCCAATGGCGCTGGATAGTCTCGCCATGTACCCCACGCGTGTCTACATCGATGAACGCGCTAGCGTGGCTCTCGAAACTTATGCATTGACGGGTCAGTTACTACACGCCTGGTGCAATACCAGCTCGCTCACCAAGAATCAGCACGCCGAGTTCATACTGCTTCTCCGTCGCTTTCATGCCTTTCGTGGAGATCTTGAATAGTGGGTTAGTACTAATGTCGGCGATATCGACGTTGCCTTGGTTGAAGATTTCATAGAAATATTGTTCTATGACGGCATGGACGTTTGCACCCAAACGGGTGAGGTGGGACTTCCGGCGCCAACAAATCGCATTTTCTGGGATCGTTGACTTGCTCTCCGACACTCTTTCTCCAGAACGCATACGCCGCGTCGTTGCTGTTGTAGAGAAGGAGGTTTCGATATTGGCTATCGACGAACTCGAGCTTTTTCAACGAACTTGCAGTGTGCGAGCACCGACTCAATCCAGAAATGGAAACCGCCGCACAAAGTTTCGAAGGTTGTTTCTCCGTGCCACTGCATCATCGGACGAGGAATCCAATCCCCGCGGTCGTGTTTCGAACTTTCTGTAGGTCTCTTCGTACATCTGCCTGAAGTGGTCCTGAACCTGCTCGCTAACTCGATACTTGGGCCATTGGGATTGCGAGGTTCGGCGTGCGTTGGAAACTTGGAATACGGTAAGATGCTCAACCTAATTTCCAGGAGCCAAGTCAGTAAATGAAATGACACTCCGCAGTGCGCTCTTACGTGCTGCCCGATTTCCTGAATTACTTGTACGCCGCTCGCACCCGTTCCAATGACCCTGGCAACGCGTTCCCCTCTCGTCCCTATCCCCTCCTTCGGCCACCATGCCCTGTGACACCACGTTCCCTTGAAACTAGGTCTTTTAGTTTTAGAGCACAAGGTTTTGATGCGAATCCCTTGGCGAGCGTTAGTCGCGGGAGACGACTCAGTGGTAGCAAAGGCTAGTTGACCGTGTACATTTGTCGTCCCAACGGGCCTGCCTTACGCGCGAGTCGACACGACAGTCGTTGCGTAGATCGAGCTCATTGTAGACGTAGGCGAAAGATGTGGTCCAACGATCGAGCGAATTCCTTCCATCCTGGAAACTTCCCCGTCCACATCCAGCCTTCCCAAAGGCCGTTGCCGGAGAACTCGTAGATTGGAATGAGATGGTACGTATTCCGGTACCAGGTGCCGCCGAAGTCGGACTCGACTTCGATCAACTTGCATCTAAGGCCCACGCCGTACAAGGGCATGAGGTAGCTGACGCCACCGAATCCTGCGCCGAAGATGATCGCGTCGTGGGTCACTTCCATCATACTGAACAATGGTAGTAGCAGCGATCTCTTCGGCGGCGAGTTTTTTTTTGGCAAATTACTGCCCTTGTGCTCGGGCCCTTTATACCTCGACGAACCTCGCAAGATTCAGCTTGCTCCACTCACATTCCGCCGAAACTTCGTACTTTTCTTTCCGCGGCTATCTAACGATGATGTTACCCGTGATTGATTTATCTCGGCCGCTTCGTGATATTTTGAAGTACGAGGTTCTCTTGGACCGGGTGTGTGCATCCCATGTCAAGTCCGATAAACATGGACGAAATAGCTGTTTAGCATAAGCCTCGCATTTCACCCTTCTGTGTTTAACAAGCAGATCTGGGCCCAATCGTGTGGCCAGACCGGAGAACGGAGAGGGTCAGCAGATGGAACTGTGTAAAGTTTTTCTCGCAGAACAACTCGCCGCATGAAGATGAAGATAACCCCTTCGCGCAGCCTTGCTTCGGCCCGTTTGAAGTTTGCCTGCTCTCAATTACATACCAGAATGTGGGATACTGCCATACCGGTCGATCCTAACTGTCTTGTGTGTCGTACCTTAGTGCGTCGTTTCATGTAAAGTGGAACGCGCTGGTCCACGGTGGTGGGACAGGAGGTATTTGTCGTTGTTTGTGTGTGGTTTGCCATGTGGCCGTTGTTGTTCGCTCTTGTCCTGCCAGGCCACTGCGACGAGTCTCGCTTGTCCTCTCCCACAACCTTCTCTTCCCCTCCTTCTCTAATCTACTCCTACATCTTCAGCTACACTTTACTAACATAACTGCCATTTCCTTTTAACTGGGCGATGTTGATGAACCAAATTCTCGACTCGTCCAATTCGCTGCGCGACCCAGACGCACGTTCGCGTCCACTCAAACGTTCCGCATCCGTCGCATCGCTTCCAACCCCTCCCCGCACTCGCCACAAACGCTCGCGATCTCGCGCGCGCTCCTCTGTGTCTCACCATGATTCTGACGAGTCCGGTAGCGCCTCAGAGCTTGACGACGACCTCGGTGATTACGCCGAGCGCATCAAACGCGTCAAGACAACTCGTGGCACCAAGAGCGTCAGCGAGGACAACGATCTCTCGGAAGACGAAAGCCCAGATCGCAAAAAGCGTCGCACGCTCGGGGTCCTCCCCGGTCACGACGAAGACGAGGAAGACGAAAACGCCTTTTGGACCGGTCGCGCGGGGCCCTCGTGCGGAGAAAAACAGGAAAAGAAACCACCGCAGGTCGACGAGGCCGACGAGTGCTCGCCGTCGCCCGCGATGCTGCATTACCGCGTCAAGGCCCCCGTATCGCCGCCACCGTCTAGAAGGCAGCCCTTGATTCAGCCTGCCCGCGCTGCTTCCGTGGAGCGCGAGGAATCTCTGACGGTCTCCGCCGTTCCTGTTACTCCGCCACGCAAACTGTTACTTCGGGCTCCGTCGCCCTCTGTCCTCGGCGCACTCAAAACTCCCACGAAGTCCAAGGTCACGAAAATTTTGCCAGAGCGTGATTCCCCAAACAACCCTTTCCTCGTCGAGTCGAGTGACAAGGCCAAGTTGGCTTCGGAATGGGTCAGCAGCGACGAAGAAGAAGAGGTCGTCGGCGAAGCCCGGGAGCGGGAAGCCACACCCACTCCCACGTTCGAGGAGAAGCCGACGATCACATATGTCTTGTGAGTACGATACACTCGCCCCTGTGTAGCCCTTTTCACTCGATAATTTCTTAGCCGCGGGCAAAAGGCAACCTTCCATAATCCCCTCTACGGCCTTGCGCCTGAGGTCATCGCCGCCTCTAAGTTACCTATCGACCACCCCGATTTCGAAGCAGTCGAAGCCTGTCCGCCAAAGAAGCTATTCTCTGTCGGAAAACGAAAGTCTCGGGAGCGTAGTCGCGAGAACAGCTCGACCGAAAGCATCAGACGTGCCAAAGTCGAACGATCAAATGATCGCGACGAAACCTCCGAAGGCGAGCAAAGTGGTACTGGGACTGAATCTCATTCCTCTCGTGCAAACAGTGCTGAGGCAGTCTCGGTGCCCTCTAAACCTTCCAACGGTATTCCATCTCGTCCAGTCGACGAAGAGCCGCCACGTGCTCGTGAAATGCGCGAGCGTAGAGAGGTGGTAGCCAAATCCCGCCTGGCTTCCAGCGCTGGCCTCCGAGCTGGTGCTGTTTTTGCGGAACGGGACGAGCCTGCACGTAGGGCTATCGGCCCTCTTCGAAGTGCATAGATTCATTAGATCCCGAGGTCGCTCCACATTTTCCTCTCCGTTCATGGCTGTGCTTCATTCATTCTTCTTGTATATACGCCTCTCTTGTTTGTCCGTTATTGCGACACCTCGTTCTTGCGTTCCTGCACATTATCGCCCGCACTATCCATTCACCTTGATCTCTTACGATTCCTCATGCTCATTCAAGGTCTACCTCATGCGACACCGTACCTACCCACGTATCACATATCCATCCAACCCATGTGTTGTTGACCTTCCTTTATTTCCATACTCGCCGACGCGAACGCGCCAGTATCTACACGATAGGGTAATTCAATGCACCGTCGAACTCGCTCGTTTACTTTTCGTTTGTCTCCATCGAGACTTGTACTGAGGATGCTTAGTGCTCTTTGTACTGTATGATACGTAGCTATGTGTGCGTGTACCGCTCTGGTTTATGAGAAATCAATCAGCTATGGTTTGTTTCGACGAAGTGCAATGGTTGCACGCCCAAGAGTGCTCGTAGAAGTGAAGTTTTTGCTCCACTCGTTCGTGCTCATGCTACGTGACCGCCTGAGCTCGCGGTGGCATGGGGTAGCCCGGGCCTCAGGCCTCAGTGGCGACGTACCAAAGGAAAATGAAATTAAAAATACGATAGCTAACACAGGATTAGAAGAAGATAGGTAGGACACTGCTTTCAAAGAATATAGTTCCCTGTCGCCGAGTCACTGAGAGTCCAACCATCGGCGGCTTCGGGCTACAGAACTCCACGTCGACGGAGAGCTTTCCCGTCCTACTACTGGCGGGTACCGTGACCATGAGTCAAAGTTGTCTTTTCCGAGTCTTTGCGACTCACTGCCACAACCGTCGGATCTCAACCACCCGCAAGTAACGCACGGGGTCGTTCGTGGGCCGCCGCCGCCGAGTCCTAGGCGAGCTCCACGCGCTGGTCTACTTCGTGCTTACCCCGTTTCCGTGAATTGAAATTCGAAGCAACAGTTGGTCGTTCTCCCGACTTCTCCCTATCTCGCGGCGCTCGCACTCGGGGGAGCGTCCTGGGTCGACGGCCATGCGCATATACGTGCGTGCGTGATAGAGATCGCTCGTCAGTACGCTCGGGGAAGTCGAGGCAGCGTCTCGATTACCTGTGCCTTGGTCCGTCCAAGACTCGATCGACACACGTCCGCGGCGGCCCACGTAAACGTCGATCATGCCACGTCATGTTTTTCTTGCTATCAAGTGAAGTCTTACGGCGGAATCATCAGGGCCGACGGGTGACCCGTTCGACGCACGAACGTGCGTCTGATAGATATATTTGGTCGCGTTCGAAATTTTAGCACAAACAACGTATGTACGTACGGGGAGTGGTAGAGAATTCCAGTCGAAGAAAAAGAAGTGCGACGATTGCGATTTCTGACGCTTTACGATGCCAACGCGATCCATGACGACTTGAGGGGAGAATACTGGCAACCTTGAGGACGGAGGGAAAAGAGGTGGTGTTCGTTAACGAAACCTACGCCTCACAACAGCGAACGATGGCCAGCATATGTGCACTCATGCGTGCCTGACGCCACGTTTCTCCGCAAGCTCTTCGGCGAGCACCGCGTCCGGATCGCGTCCCGCAACCTCAGGGAGGAGGAACGTGAAACCTACGAACATGGCGCATCAGTCACAGGGGATCGCACGAACGAGGACAGGCAACTCACAAAACCCAAGTATCGAACACGCGAAGAAGACTAAATGAAGAGAAGCGTGTGAGCATCATAATATCGGCACAACGCGGACGCAAGGTCGGTGCGAGACCGCATCGGAGTGGGATGAAGGACTTACTCCAGAGGACGTTGGAGGTGCCGATGGAAGACGTGAGCGTGTTGAACACCAGCGCGGATATGATGGCGCCTGCTTTCCCACACGCCGCAGAGATGCCATGTGCAAAGGCACGGTATTTCGTGGGGAAGACTTCGGCGGGATAACACTGCGGGTGGCGTCCGCCACTTCAGCGTTGATTCCGTTGCAACGGGACTAGTAATAACTTACGTAGGTTGTCCTGCAGCTTGATCTGAGTGGTTGCCGGGATAAGGAATAGTGCAGAACTCACGAGTTAGCGCCAAAGTTGAAGAAGAACTAGATGGGCAATGAGGTCAGTTGGTGATTGATGATGTGAAATGCCTTGAATGACCTGCAGGAACGTGAAGCAGACGATGAACGCTGCCTTGTTGCCTTGGAATTCATCGAACTTGCCCGCCAAGATGCCCACTGAGTAGGCGATTTAGACCGAGACGTCACACTCCGCCAGTAAAGAACGTACAGAACAATGCGGTCATGAGGAATCCTTGGAGCTGAATGACCTTACGGCCGAGCTTCTCGATCGTCAGAACCGTGACATAGTAGCCTGTCCACGAAAATCAGACATTGGAGCACACCCAAAAGTCGAAAACACCTACCAGGCACGAATCCAAGTACAGTGATGATGATGTTACCAGTTGAGATTTTAAAGAGCTTCTCCCATGCCGTGCCGGTCTTGCCAGCATAACCTATCTGCTGAAGCACGACGTTTTGGTTGAGATTGATGCCGTAGAATCTATGATCAATTGAGTACATTCGCCACCCCAGTAGGCACGAACACTGACGCAACGTCCAGCAGGAACCAACAAGCACAGGTTCCGATCAGAATCTTAGCATGACGCCATTCCGAAAAGTATGTGATGAATTCTGATGACGCGTTAGCCGCCGGACACGAGGGCGAGAAGTATGCTACCTTGGAAGTGCGCCTTTTTCGTCAATGGAGGCTCCTCCTCGGTCACGTCCGATCCGTCTTCTTTCTCTTTCAGGTTTGGGGCGCTTTCCACATGTGTTTGTTGGGACTCTTGAAAACGTTTCGACTCGGGAAGCGTCATACGTTGGTATAGCGTGCCGAACGCGGGGATGAGCGAGAGACCAACGCAGATTCTCCAAACTGACGTGACGATGAGCCCACGGCAAACTTGCAGGCGGACACCACTCACCTCCGTCTACCTTGGAAGTTTCGCCCAAGTCGTTCATGACGTGCTTGTAACACGCCAACACGACGATTACGACCAAGCTGCCGACCAAGCTTCCCCAGCCCTGGTTGGCGAAGATGTACATCAGGAGCGTGCCACGCTTGCGGACCGAGGCCCTATCACTGGTGACCGAGGCAGACATCGGATAGTCCCCTCCGACTCCGATGCCAAGGAGAATACGAAACATAGAGATATAGATCAGGGCTCCATTAGGGGAGAGATCATCTTCAAGGCGAGTTTATTTTCGAAGTTGCTAGGGGTCACGAAGTGGGACGTACTGGTGGGACATGAGATACAGAGGATAGTCGCGACGATGATCAACACCAGTTCTTTTCCGTCTTTACTGGGTCAGAATTTCTTTGATTCTGGAAAGGAACGATGCCGCTCACAAACAGCTTTACGACCGACGGCGTCAGCAAGATAACCTAGGGGAAATTTATTAAGTGCGCCTCGAGCGCCACCATGCGGTCTCTGCGCTCACCGAAACCAAATTGACCGATGACACTGCCAATGTTCGCACCAGCCTTCAACAGACCCGAGAGGTCGTTTGGAAGGCTCTTTCCGCCGTACAACCTGTATTGCAACATGGTTGCAACAGGCTAGTGCAGGCCATGAAACTCAACGATCGTAGCGTGATTCGGGGAGATCGGCACTTACATTGATAATGAACAAGTCATACGCTGATGCAAACTCAGTAAACCGATATCGAACGATGAAAGGTGTTAGACTCACCGTCCAAGAAGAATCCGACCTGCGGAAGCGATCAAGATCATCAAGAAAAATCAGAGTAGAGAAGTGCGCTTACACCAGTGATTGCCAGCAATTTGACCTCTGCGCAAGTGAGGACGAACGGAGGTCTGGTGTTGGTGTCTTGCTCGTATACCTCGAGCGAGTTATCGGGATTCTGGCGAGAGGAACTGGCCATGGCGGCTACCTGGGGAGAGAGGGTGGTGAGGATAGAAGGGAGAAGCAGCACGGCAAGATCCTTCTAACCAACGGAGGCTTATATCCATGAGTGTACAGGCGATCGAGGCCCCACCGGCAGTGCATCCGACAGTTACGTATTTATAGCACAGCATCGGCTAGCCGCATCAACTCATTCCCAAAGTGGCTGATGCGAAGAACGTGTGTAAAAGCCTCACGCGGACAGAGGGCAACTGTCAAGGCATGGTAAAGCCGGCCATACCGTGGTTGCTGTGTCCCGATGATCGCCATGGCGAACGAGCGGAACAAATACCAAAACTGCATCTGCCACCTACCACGCGGTTCTCGCCGATGAGCGACGACAAGGAGCCCACAGAATGCCATGTTGCCAAGTGAGATTCTATCATGTCAATATCTAAAACTGTTGCAGGGACGACCGGACCGACTCAGTGCTTGATAGATGTCCGACAAGTCTAACCTTCTTGCGCCCAGTTTCAAGCAAGATTCGTTTCAACGTTCACTCCGTGCCAGGGGTTCAACCTCGTTTTTCTCCTAGAACACAAAACTGCATCACAATAATGAAAGGTCTGTTTCAACGTGAATGTAGGCTTCTTGAAGCGACGAACCATTCGCAGGAAAGTTGAACGACCAAATAGACCTGTAGTGCCTCCTATCTTCAATCCATCTAGTAATTTCCGTTGACTTCCGCCCGTGTGAGACTCGTTTCCAGGAAGTCTTATCATCGTGCATCCGCATAGTTCCGCCCCAGAACCCGGAGCCTTCCAAGAGTCACGGGAAATCATCTTCGTGTCGTGTGTGGTTTGCACTCCCTATGACCAATGCGAGATTTCGCGCACCTGCCACGATAAACTAATATGTAGATTAACGAACAAGCTTATCGTGAAAACACCATATAACATTGTGCGGTTGTTGCAACAGAGTTCTATTAGGGTCACGCGATGGATACCTATCGAGTCAGATAGCAACCATTCCCTCGGCACTCCACATTCATTTTTATCGTATCAGGGATACCGAAGGATACGAACGGCAACCGCTCCTTCCATCCAATAACATGGGCTCGGAACCGCCTTGCCCAAAAACCGCCGTGCCGAGGGGCCAAGTCGTACCTGGATAATCGGAGTAAGCTTCCCCTCAAAATTCCCAATTGAGTCCGCGATGGAGGAAACACATGGAGTCTGAGTAACCGACTGGTCCTCGGAATTCGCGCCTTTCGAGAGGAATCCGTATCGTAGATCCCAGAAAAAGACGAAAGGAATGTGATGCATCTGTGGTGAGCGGCGGACTCTACATCGGCACGGAGCGGATCAATACATCCTCGACGTGGGCACCCGTTGCGGCCGTGCCTGCTCCATGGTTTAACGCTCGAAGCTCCGCCACAAATATGACAGGGCTACGTCGAGAGTATCCAGGTACCCTGGCGTGGTACGTACGTAGCCAAGAACGATGCTGGAAATAATGCGTAGATCGAGGTATTGTCTACACGTCAAACTCTCGCAGTCTTGCATAACTAAACTTGCTTACCACCGCAGAACGTTGACCAAGGCACGGATGCCTGACTGAAACTGCATCTTCGTGGGGAACTCCATAGGCTGGTCTAGATTCTCTTCGTTGCCGGAGATATGCCGACTGTTCTACCATCTCTCACTATGTGCGCTCACCTATCCAACGTCAGTTGCAAAATAGTCAGGATTCGAGAAGCCAGGTCTGAGCCAGGTCTGGGCAACGGAAGTCCGTGCGAAGTAGGAATGCCAATTCGGCACTGCCGGGCGTTTCAGAATCACGAGTAACGTCCAGGCCGTTGAACAAACGATTGCGAATACTGCAAAACATTCGCCTTCTCGAATTGGCCTTGGAAGCAGCCGGCAGCGAATTTACGCCACCGAAGGTTAACAACCTAGACAAAGGAGCGATGCCATAAGTGGCGTGCGCAGTGGAATGTAGGCAATCTGACTGTTTTTGCAGCTCCCTATGCTGCAAAGCAACGTGTGAGCGAACTCGGTACCATCGAATACCCGGCGAGTTGACGTTACGGTGTGGCGTGATCGTACCCGAATTCAAGGTCATTTGATCCAATTGCCAGCGTCCAGTAACGCAAAGAGGGTTAGCTCCGAGCATAGCTTGATCTTCGAAGAGGATATCCACGTGGTGAAAATGTCACTCACGGTCATCGCCTCTGTAAATTCAGGCACCTTTTGAGCTTTGGCGAGAGAAGTAGAATGATGGCGCTTGCAAGCTTCCAGCAAAAGTCTTGGATATATGTATATGTGGAGAACTGGTGATTACAGCGGGAGAAAGAGACGTATGTTGTGAGTGTTGACTCATCAGAGGAACAGAAGAACTCGGCGCGTGAGAAAAAGTGGCGACGTCGGCAAACGCCGGTCTAACCCTACCTTTCTCTTGATCATTTCTCCGAATTCGTCCATGTGGCATTTAAGATAGAGTTCCATGGCGAGAGGTATGTCGTGCAGTGCTGCAGTGAAATACGCCGATGCCTTTCGAGATCGAAGAAGGATCGGCCGAAACCTTCGTGGATCTCTTGGAATTAGCAGACCTGAGACCATCAGTTGATTATCGGACGGTATCATAGTGTACGATCGCAATATGGCCCTTGACAGTAGTAGTCGTGCGACTCGTTGCTTTATCTTCCCGTCACCGTGGTTGAGTGCTATTGCACTTGTGAATTATTCATATTCATGACGCGTGCTTTGGTTTCTTGACCTCCTTACTCAGGCTGTGCCACCAAAGCTAATACCAACGATACCTCCTTTTAGGCTTCTACATTTTGACGCGACCGTGAGATCATGGCCGTTGGTCTTTATAATTGCGCACGGTGGTTGATCTTGGTATTCTTGGTACTTGGCGCAGGGTCCCGGTGGCAGGCTCCACGTAACACGCAGTCGCTCACACCTAGTTCCCCTCCAACGCTGACCGAGCTGAGGCAAGAGGGCCGTTAGTATAGTGCCTGGAAAGTGGCAGAGCCCCGATCCGACAGGGATCATCGTTCCTGGACCCGACGTTCCGAACTTCGTCCACGGGCTTTCCAGTCTCACTATGGCGTCTGCATATCGGCCTCCGAGTCGACGTCCCAAGTTTGGCTGAAAGACGCAATTCTTACCGTTTCCCGAGTTCCATGATATGAGCATAACGGTACCAGGTTCTGCGTTTTCTCGGCGCAGATTTAGTTACTGCTCCATTGTGCACATTGCTGACCCGTTATTGGTTCCCTCCCTCATGTTCGATCCTTTCGCGGCTACGTTGCTAATTTGAGTTCCTTAAGGTGAAAATAAAGTCTGTTGTAGCTTGAGCAAAGTGAGGAGTTGATCGACGAATCCGTCGATTTGTTCTTCCGTGAAAGACGTCTGGATGCTGCGTTGGATTCTTATTTTGACCACTGAATCGGTGAACTGAGTCATAACATACCCAATCTCCAACACGTGGTGACTGGTCTGCCAGGCTCCTCGCATGGGGTGTATACACTGGAATGATTGGGGAGTTCAAGTCGCGATGAGAGGCCGCGGCCGTGGTGTCATATCTGTCTATGGACAGGATGAGGCGCTGGGGCGTTTTTTCAAGGCATTCGATGACCTCTCTCGTGCGTAACGAGATAGGCGATTGAAGCCTGCCGAAGCTAACGACGAATCGGTGGCAGGGATAGATGGGGGGCGCGCGACGAGGGCAAAAGACTACTTACTGCGCCGAAGCATGCCCCGACCGCATAGATAATTGATGTCCGTAACGCCATAGTACACGTCGAAATCATGATTACACTCGCAGCGAAAGTAATCCCTTAAGGCCTTATCATTGACGATGACTCATCGTTGATGAGAAAGAGGCTGAATTCTGGACTGGTTTAAACTGAACAATCGCGTTCACACCAATATCCAATCGTTTGGTAAAGGGTGAACCTCATGGGGGTATGTCCTGTGGTGTTCAGGCCTAGAAGCAAGACGTACCGGACTCGTTTGATCCGCATATTGCCGAAGCGCGGTTGAACTGTCCAGCAGGCGCAAGCGTCTCTATGAGTTCCACACTCTTGTTAGAGGGCAGAAATCGTCTGGATCCATGCTATACAAACTCTCCAAAAGCGATCGTGACGGCATCTGTCATTATTCTTGGCCGTCCTGAGCGGCAGGAGGAGTCTCGTCAAACATGTTTGCGTGACCAATCCAACACATCGTAGCTTGCTGGCTAAGAATCAGTGAAGTGGACGCAATCCGAGCGTGTACGTAGCGGCAGCGGAGTAGGACAGAACCCAGCTCCCTGTCATGGTGCATGGGGAGCGGAGCACCGCTAATAACGGGGCTTTCAAGTCGCCATAGAAACGTGGAGAAGGTGGGGCACGACTTTAGCTTTAGACTAACTGCCTTGCGATTCTTGCCGGTCTGAGGGTAGTCGTATCAAGAACAGCCATGCACTCCAAGCTACCTAGCTGATCCAATGTGAACATACATTTCCTCTGTGGCATCCCTGCTAGTACCATGACCACCCCTTGTCAATGAGTCAGGGACCACGAGAACAGTGAGTCTACACCGTATGATGCAGTGTATAGGGGTAAACATCAAACGAATCAAAGCAGAGCAGAAAGCGACAACATAACGACAAGACGAGAGCACGGCACGCACACGGGACGAAAACGTTCTATTAGCTGCTCCAAGGGTCGTCTATTCTTCCTCAAGGTCGGTCTTGGTACGCCGAGTCCTTAGTGCCGACTCGTCGTCTGTCCTCATAGATTTGTTCACATCGACATGCACAGTGAGCGTCGGGTCCACCTGAAGTCGAGTGATGACGGCAAAGGAAAGGCAAGGAAGCAAAATTAGAACCCCTAAGTCGGCGATCCAACGGAAGTGACGCACAGATCGACTGGCAAAGATGGGTCCGAGATGATACGCGTTTTCCATGGTCGCGCCTTCAGTCACCATGGAGTTCATGTTGAGAAATTCGCGAGCGTTGAGATTGGCGAGCACAGTATTGCAATATAGCGGACAAAGCGGAAAGTAGAGGGCAGCGTAAATCAACGTGCTTTTCGATGCAATCATCTAAGCGGGAAAGGGATGCTCCGTGGTATTGTCAAGAATTGCATCACCAAAAACGCTCACCGCCACGAGAGTGAACGCGGCAAATAGTGCAGTCCAGATCCCGGTGTTGATTGTGAGAACGAGAAGCTTGTGAATGACAGAGCGCGAGCTTTTTACATGGATGTTTAACAATTTGCATCCATCGTATCGAATTAATCTCGAAAAGACTAACCCTTTAAGTGCATGTTCCTGACTTTGAATGAGCAGGATGATCAACCCGGCAGCAATTGTCAAGTCGGCCACAGCGGAGACGGCGTGTACCGAGATCCAGATACTCTAACATGTGCATTTAGGCCAAACTAGTTCTTCTGATCAATTGTTCACGAGTGTATACATACCGATGGCCCCGGGGTGACTAGCTTCGCCGTATCCGGAGTAATTGTGCTATCCTAGTGATGAATGCCAGAACTAGTGAAATGTCATCCCATACCCAATGGCTACGAAAGCTAAGTGAATCACATAGGATGAGTCGTGTGCCAAACGGGTTATTTTGATTATACCCACCAAACGACCCGGCTGCGACAGATGAAAAGGTAAGAGAATACCCGGGCCGGCAGGAAACAGTTTCCACTCGCCCAATTCAAACAAGGACACTGGCGCCTGTGCATACAATCAGTTATTCTGTTAATCTCAAGCGGAGAGCTGCTCCAAACGTACCAGAATTGCCCAATAAAACCATCGTCTACCAGTGACTGCCAAAGAAACATGATGTAAAATGCGACGAGCGCGTGCAAAATAACTCACATCTCCATATCCGATAAGTAAAAAATGCCTGGGCAGTTACAGAGACAACGGCCTAAGCGGGAGTTAGCACCAGCGATATCATGACGAGGAATAGATATCGACTGTCAACACGACGCCTGCCTGTGGAGATCAATATCTCAGCTAGCGTTGAACACCCACATTCCTAGAGCACCTACCATGTACTCGCTAGCACCCTGTTGGAATCAGCTTACGCGCCTCAGAGGTGACTTTACTTACGGGATGACAGTCGTGACGTGATTGTAATCACCGAAATGCCGAACCAGAGAATCGTACACTGTCATCGAAGTCAGAGTCCGGACACTTGGGACGAGGCTTCTTACCTCCTTTGACGAGGAGAACTTCGTGGGCAGTGTTTGCCAACCTGAACCGGATATCAGGATATGAGAATTGATTGACCAGGATCACTTGCCACAGCCACATGACCTGTGCGACCATTGAGCAGCACTCCACATATAGAGGCGACAACATACCATGCACTTCAAATGTAGCCGATCATTAGGATACCTGTAGAGGGATATCCTAAGGACGTCCTGGAAGCTGTCCTCGTGCGGTCACTCACTGAATGAAGTATATAAGGCTTTAAACCCCGGTGGATGTCAGTGCTTCGTTCAGCACGATTGCTCTGAAGGGGAAAGCCTACGTTTGCATGCATGTCGTACCCCACAAAGCAACAGCCAAAAACGTAGCCAATAGCTCAGCACCGTATTTGGGTCCAAGTTGAACAGGTGAGCTTGCGGACGACATGACGGAAGATAAGAGCTGTCACAGTTGATCCCTGGTCAATCAAGTGATGCAGACTCGGGAAGTCACCGTAACTTCATGGACATTCGAGGTCTTTTTCTGGGGGGGCAAAGCAGCATTTATCAGGGAGGTCATTTGTACATATTTGCCAGCTCGGGCTCTGTCGTTTGATAAGGTTTAAAGGGACCCTTCAAGTTCCCTGGCGCAGAGAACATTTTATTCGGATCAGCTAAATGAATGTTCGGTGTGTCAAGTATGTTTGTCTGTCCATTGCGTACGACCTGAGGGAAGGCAATCTGTCAACAGATGGTGAGATTCAAGCTCGGTGACTCACAACGTAGTTCCTGACTCTATGTGGCCACTGGCAAACACAGTTTTGAAAATTACGTTGGCAGATTCCCACTGTCGCCATGCTCGAGTTCCGGCCTACTTATTTTCTGCAAATCAAGGTTTCCTATGGCCATGCCGTATCGTGGAGTGTGCTCCGGTCCAATCAGAGTCTTCCTGTGACCTAGGGTTCGCCAGTTAAAGAAATCGAACCTGACGGACCGCAGTGAAGCTCTCCGTCAAACCGTCACTCTGAACAAGCCCAAAACATTACACTTGAATAGTCTGAATATTCGCATTACCACTTCAGTAAATATCTCGAGTTCACCAAGAATTGAATACCTACAAGATTGGGAGATTATGACACGGCAACCAGATATTATCCGTGAACCATGAATTATCGCTCACCGCCACAACGGCGCACATATGAACAGAATATGCGGTCATACATAAAGATCATGATCACATCAGCCGGATTGCCGCCGTCGTATCCTGAGTTGCTAACAACCAAAGGCCCTCAAATTATGAGTTTTCCTCAGGGGCCTTTCGAATGACTGGGGAACCTCGTTGATCACAGCGAAAAAAGACACCGTCATATTGGGATCTTCAACTGGAACTCACTAGCCATTTCACGATAATCTGAAAGCCTGTCGCGATTCGCGAGGCGAAGCTAGTGTTTCGCAGCCAGAATAAACTGGCGTTAATATAAACTTGGAGTAGATAACCGCGTGTGGCCCTGAAATTCAACCACTCGTGTCAGAGTGTGTGACAGGAGTGCGAAACATGCAGGCAAACCATTGGGGCAAAAAAAACTTTTGTGAATCTGACCTCGTCCCTAAATTGAACGAGGAGGCGGGAGAATTCATATGCGTACATACTTTGATCAAGCGTCGCGGGTGACAGGGCGGTATAACGAGATGATCGGGCAGCAGGTGCGATGTGCTCCGCGAGTGCGTCATCATTAAACAGGTACCCCACCACAATGCGGCCGTGACCATCGAATGCGATGTTCGGCCTGTTGGCAGTGCCATCTGTGCAAGTCTCTGCAGAATTGCCCCGGGATGAAGAAACTGTTCGAACACGGCCACCACCGGCCCGCCTACAGGAGAGTATTGTCAGGCGGACGAATATCGCGATGTGACGTTGGCATGTGCGCAAAGCGTGCGTGGGCAAAATTGCGGAAAGAAGAAGCACGTCACCTGGGCCATCGTCGCACACTGCGGTGACCACGTTGCAGACCATACCCCTTCTGGGTACCGTACGCGGGCCATGCTTGCTGGTCCATCTTTCGTCGTCGTCGTCGTCGCTGCCGCCGCATCCAATAACTCTCATTTCCCACAATATACGTGGTCATGCCGCGATGGGCGCGAACAAGACTTAAAAATGAATGGACCAAGTCGGTTAACGCGGAACCTTGTCAGGCTCCCGAACAAGACCCCGTTGCTGCCTTCCCAGTGCGGTGCTGAAAACGCCCTTTAATTGCCTCACACTTCCCTCTTGCACTGGCCCAGCCTGAGGACAATCCCCCGGATCGAGGACATCACCGCACGATCGAGGACAACAGCCTAACATATAAAAACGTTACGATAATAAGATGGCGCCGAGGTGTCGTTTGCTCTCGCTTATTATTTTCGTAAGACTCGTAACGAGCCGAAGTTCCAGTGCTTTCCACTCACGCCAGCCCCATAACCTGGGACTTTATTCTTTCTTTTGCTCTCTCCACCGCGACCTCTTTCACTCTACCACACTCACGTCTTTCACGCCAACATAGCATCGACCCACTTCCTTATATACCTCACATGCACACTACCACATGTTCATCTGCCCTTCATCTCTCTCTTTGAGCCCCATCCTCCCCACCTCCGGGCCCGTCCCGGCCAACGCTCGCTCGGCCAGGGCTGACCCGCTCCCGGACGTGCTGCCCTTGTCCATGCCCCTCGTTCCAACGCATAATCAGACCGCACCAACATCATCCCTCGCCTATTTTTCACCAGGCTCCCGATCACTTCCGCTCACCGCGTTCTCCTTGACGATGCCACCCGGTTCTGGTGCTCCATCCCTTTCGGAATCGCCAGGACAGACTGCAGAGACAAGCGCGGGTACGAGCCTACCACCCTCCTCAGCTTTCCGCTCTGATTCCGACGTTTCTACTTTGTCCACGTCTGCGACGACATTTAACTCTTCCTCCGCATTTTCGTCATCTCCGTCTTCATCCCTTTCTACGAACTCCCTGTCTGTGTCAGGATCTTCTTTCACCTTTACTCTCACGTCTGGCCGTCTGCTCCCCACATCGTCTACACAAATGTTCCCGGTGACAGATTCTTCATCTTTACCACCCACTTCCACGAGCGTGTCACCTCCATCTACTGCTTTCCCTGCTCAACCCACACTGTCCTCCACATCTGCAATAGGTGGCAGCTCGTCTCCTGCTGCAGACTCAACAACGATTGTCGTCTTTTCAACAACTCTGACGACGTCAGTTAGCTCGCCTCCTTCATCATACCTGTCTCCTACGTCAACTTATACGATCACAACTGTGATTGCGGGTCAAGGCGGGACCACCACTGATTTTGTCACCACGAGTAGCATATTGAGCACCCAACCACCCGGAACTGCAGTAAATAGGTAAGCGTATCATTCGTCTTTTCCTGCCCATCTCAGCTGTTTTATACGCTGTCCGAGATGGGTATAGTGTAGATTGGATCTTCTTTTCTGAGGGCTTCTAATTCGATTCCCTAACTACCTTGTTGTTGCATTTTACTCCTATGTCGTCATAATCCGCTCGAGCTCGGCTGACCTTTTTGTTTCTGCGATCTCATCTCCCTTCACTTATCTGGCAATTCTGCGCCCATCTCCGAACACGATCTCTTCTGTTTGGTGTACCTGGTTGCCATTTTCATTCGTGGCGATGGTTCTCGGGGTGGAACCATAGTACTGTTTCCCTCTCGCCCGGTACTGTGGCGGCAATCGTGCTTGGTGTTGTCGGCGCAGTTGCCTTCTCAGCTCTCTGGCTCTTCTGCGCTCGCAGACGTCATCGGGAACTGGTGCGGGAGGCTGCGCATATCTCACCACAGAGTCATGCTCGCCCGCTCGACGACGAAATACTAGATGTGGATGAGACTGGATATGGCATCGGAAGTATCCACGACACAGAAAATCCCATAGATCGGAGCGGGCCAGTCATAGAAGAACGCTACGCGGGGATCCTCGCTGCCCTACACTCCACGGAAGGGTTCGGAAGAGGCAATGAGGGAGGGAGTACTGGAGGGGTCTATGGGTCCCGACACGATACTGTGGATGGCGAAGACGATTTTGCCCGTGCATCGTCTCCAACATTACCTCTCCACGTGCTGCCCCCTGATGATACACCTTTTATCGTCCCGTTGTCTCCTCCTCCGCCCCTCTCGCAGCCCTTGCAATGCCAAGCGACACAACCCTCTCTTCCGCTCTCTTCGTACTATATGGCTTCTCGAAGGAAAAGCTCGCCTGGCCCCGAGGCAGCTACGTGCGTCGGTGGGTATAGTGCTGCCCCGTCCTGCTACTCCTACTATGCTCGCTCGCAGACACTCGGCTCTGGCTCTGGCTCCGGTTCAGTGGACGCCCTTTCCAGAACGCGGACAGGAAGCGAGGAACCGCTTCTAGGCCTCGGCAGGGCGACTCCAGAGGCATCTGCCATCGCTTCTACACCAGGAGGCATCAGCCCCGCTGCCACGACGGACCCGGGAGGGTTCCGGCCCGGACTTGGTTCTGCATTCGGCGGTTCCCCCGAAGCATCTATGTACAGCCCCGGCGGTGTTCATCCCGCTGTCCAACGCGATACTTCAGGGTCCTTCGGAACGCGGACCGCTTCTGGGAGTGGTTCGTACGGGTACACGCGCAGTGTCACGCCAAGTA
The DNA here is from genome assembly GCA_038089955.1 of Strobilomyces dryophilus. NCBI lineage: Eukaryota > Fungi > Basidiomycota > Agaricomycetes > Boletales > Boletaceae > Strobilomyces > Strobilomyces dryophilus. The sequence goes on from JBBPLT010000182.1 coordinate 36,441, forward strand.
GCTTTGATGTCCTCAGAAGTGTTTCCTCCCAGGGGGCATTGTCTAGCGCGTACAGTCACACCCACGGTCAAGGTCAAGGGTTCAGGTTCGGGTTCAACAGACAGACCAGCCTGTCTAGTGAGAGTACAGGGAAAAAAACAGGAAGTAATCGGTATAGTTTCGGGGTCCCTCCCACGAGTTTTCGGTCGTGGAGAGATCGCAGTTCGGTTGGTTCAGATAAGGAGAAGCGCGGGGAAAAGCAGAGCCTGCGAGATAAGGGCGGGAAATCAAGGTCACAGAGCTGGACTTCTTCTGCCTCGGCTCAGGGGAGCGTGGACGAGAAGCAGGGAAGGGGCAGTCCCGTTATGGGTGTCCGCGCGTTCTTGGGACGCTTACGTCGTGCGGGACATACGCCCTCGCCTCAATCCTCGCACAGAGATCTCTCGTCTCCCACCAGGCCTTCCGTGGACGTTGCCACCGAGAAGGCTGCTGATCCAGTGACACCGCCTCCAATTCAGGTCGAAGCTGCTACACCACAACGACGTCGATTTTCGTTCATTCTCTCGAACCCTGATCCACATCCTCCCTCACCATACTCGGGGGTGGGAAATCTGATGTCGTCGTCGCATACCTTGCCGCATCTTGAGCCGCATCTCGACGTCCCAACAGGCCACTCTGGCGATCCAAAACTCGTGCCCTTTAATTCCCCAGGGCGTCAGCCAGGAATGCCGTTCCCAACCCGGTACGGGCTTGCGACCGCGCCCTCGCCGGCGCCCACAGATGAATCGCGGCTTGCGGAAGGCCTGCTGCATCCCCGTCTGCGGACACAAGGACATAGCGACGCGAGTCTGAGGGACTTCGAGGACTACTCGCGACCCATCGGTGGAGTTAGTCCGGCTTCCCCGATGTCCGGCGCGAACGCTGACCTCGGTCTTTAGGTGGTGAAGAACAGACTGCACAGTACGACAACGTTCGGGACTCAGGACGAGATCGACAGGAGCCCGAACCATGGGACGCTAGGACGGGAGGTTCTGGCTGACGAACCCGAGCTGGAGAACGAGGCAGCGGACGTCTTCGGACCGCCCGCGCCCAAGGGCATTCCTCGAAAGAGCCGGTCCGCCGACGACCCCTCTCCACCTACGACGACTCGTCATTCGCCCGAGAAGCCATGATCAGCGTCAATAGGTCGCTGCATGACACCCCTTGACGACTTTGACGATCTGATGCCGAGATGACAGGAATTTTGTTGGTCTCATGGGTTCGCGTTCTCGGTCCTCCCGTTCGACGTCCGAACTAAATTATAGATCACAGGACAGGCGATCCGCGCGAGGAACAGAAACCACAACGATTCACAACGCTTTCCACTTAGACATCACATAATACTTTGACGCGCTGGCGCGGTGTACGATATAATGAAGACGCCCAAAATCGACCGGGACAGACGCGAACCACTGGCAAGACGATCCCGCCTTTATCACCCAAGCTCCTTGGCCATGGTCCACGTCCCATCCCCCACGATAATGTATACTACTTTATTCAAGTCCATACCTTGCATTTCATTCTCGCTGGTCTCCTTGTTTTCCTCGTTCTGTAGTGTTTTCTCATTCAGCGCATTTTCGCTGACCGGCAACTGATAGATGACTATGTATGCTCGTTTTAATACACGTTCTTTCTGGATATACGTATATTACCTAGATGTTTTATTTGCTTTGTGTTGCAAGAGCTTCCCCCCTTCAGGGGACCTGTAGTAGTATAACCATGGTCGTATTCGATTACTTATCCCTGTACACTGAGCAATTTGAATTTACTTTGAATATAAGTATATGTGGTGTAACCTGCCCTAAACCAGCCGATGCGACGTGAGTTCGTCTCGTTCGCTCTTTTTTCCTTCAACTCATTCCGGACTCGCACTATTGTCCCCCTGCTCGACCGACGTGCCTCACTCTGCAGGAGTCTACCGCAAGTCCGAGAGCGAACGGACGCAGCTCAGCTGGAGCGCACCCCCTTGGTGCCCGTTCAGGGCACCGCGTGTTCGTAGAGGACGTGGGGACGCGGTTCCTTACCAGAGCTGCTACACTCGGCGTACGCCCAGTCGTATACCGTTTCGAATGCGATGATCGATCGATCGATGGCGTGGTCGTGTTTGTCCGTGGTGCTGGCGCGGGTCCAACTCCCTATGTCGCCCGCTGAGGAACGTTGTCGTTTTCCTCTGAAGGCCGTCAGGGTTTCGGAACACCACGTCCGAGTCGCCAGTCTTCCGGCTCCTAAACCGACCACGTGGCGCTGTGTACGGGACGACGTTAAATGGGCATATATATCATTTTCTGGTTACCGCACTTATGCGATAAGTAAGACAGTGTGTCTCGTTGGACGTTCCATCGCAGTTCGTTGTGATACGACTACATAATGAGTGCAGTACTAGCGCTCGTGCTCTGTCACAACCCATACATTTTTGGTATACAAAACGACCTCGGTAGTACGCTACATTGCCACCCATACTCTGTTATAACACATGCGTCGAGGCCTATCCCGAGCATGTATGGGCTATGACAGGGTCAATTGTATGTGCTTACTGATCCTTATCGCCGAGGGATACGGCCCGACACCAAACTTATTAAGTACCGACCTGAGAAGATAAGACCTACTAGGGTAAGGTACAGAAACTTTTTTTCTCATCCTGATGCCCTCCAAATCAATTCAATCCGGGTTTACTTGAAAAAGATTCGTTCCTGTCGGCGGCACTGAAGTATAGACTCTGGATACTCATTCTGACTGTCGGTTTCACTATTTTGTGACCTTGGCAGTGGTGTGACTAGGCCTGCAAAGTCGGGCACCAGTATATTTAGGCACAGTTGTATGTGCTTCAGATAAGTAATCGACAGAATCTGCTGACCGCATGGATGACGTTACATATTTTGGGCCAGGTCCGATTGCGCAGGGTCCACTCTATTGCTCAACTTCGTACAATGTGTTAATTTCGCGCTGCGAGTCGCTCTTGCTTCTCCGTCATGTCCTCTACCACACCACCGATCCAGCTTGGCCTCAGATATGGTGTCGAGCTAGTGACCATGTTTCTCGCTGTTGCTCTATGGGGTACAACATGCATGCAGACGTAGGCTTTTTCATATATATCACACCCCAAGGAGGTATTGACGTACGTCGCGTTTCGCAAGACTTATATATTTCATGCAGTGAGTAGCCACGCCAATTTACAGAGAGGTCGTTGATAGATTCCTACACAGGTATCCTCAAGATAAGCCACATTTGAAGTACATGGTAGGTTGTTCAGTCATGTGCGCGGAGTTCAGCTCAATGACCGCGAAGGTCATATGGCTCTGGCAAGTTGACCCCCCTAAAGCACTCGCATTTCATATGTCGACACTTGGTACAGGTTGGCGAACACAGCTCACGAGGTCCTTCTCGTGAAAGGAAGTGAGATGGCTCGTTCCATATCAGTTTCCGGGCTCTAATTTGAATGTCAGTGTACGACTCGGTGATCGTACTTTTTGGGGATCAAGATAGCGTAACAAGAATAGTCCCGTAAGCAAGATCACCACCATTGCGTATATTGATATCAATATCAACGGAGCAACAGCGAATACTGGGTATGTCATCATGGGGTATATTATATTCAAAAACGCCGACTGACGCACTCGCAGGGGGGCATTGTGATAACGGTCGTCATCTCTCGTTCATCGTGGTTTCATCCGTGCTGACTTTCGTGCAGGCTTTTGTTTCTGTAACTGCTCAGACATTCTTTACCTATCGGATATGGAGGTGTAAGTGGTTTTACGTGTACTTGTCGTATTTTGTACATTTCTCTCTTGATAGTCACTGGCAGACGATGGATCTACTGGGCAATTCTGGTAGGTTTTGAAAAGGCTCTCGTCCTTGATTTAACAAGCTGTATGTTCAGGTGCCCGTATGCTTGTTTGAAGTAGGCGAGTCCCGAATGCTTTTCGTCGGACCGAATATTCTCTCACCATGTCAGGCGGAACAGGCGGAACACTTAGTAAGTATGAGATACCATGGAAAACATGCTGCACATGCTCATCTCCCTGTTATTGACGCAGCTTACACGGTACTTTGGTGTGTGTCAGTGTCAAAAAGTCATTTCTGATACTCATCGGTAAGCTAGCATCATTCTTGACTCATCGATTGGACTAGTGTCCGGCGTGCCAGAGGTGTGCATGCCTTTGCGAACGAGAATTATTTTAACGCGAATGCAGGGCATCTGGGTCACACTACACATAGTCACAGCTGGAGCCGACTTGACCATTTCCGTTGGGCTCATCGCTCTGATCATCCCAAGTCAGCAACATGCACTCAAAGGGTCAGTTTTCTTTTATCCTCTCCCAACAGGATGGGAGATGACACATGCATCACAGCTCGCGCGACGTCATTCAAAAGCTTCTTGTTCTCACAATCAATACCGGAATTTGGACTGCACTATTTGCCGTAGCCAGTTTCGTGACTGTGAGCGGCTCTTGTCCAATCTTTATCGCTGACAGTACCTTGCTGAGGTCGTCCCTCCTCTGCTTAGATGATCGTAGCCAAACACACCTATCTTTTTAGTGCCATGCATTTCCCCCTGTGCCCACTGTACTGCAACACGGTCCTCGCCAATCTCAACGCCCGCGAGTTTCTCAACACGAGCTTCGCGGTGGCTCCAAGCTGGATGATGGGAGATGCGCACCACCTCGGCCCAATTATTGGTAGGCAATCGGTGCGTCATCTTCGTTTGATCGCACCCACGGAAGGTGGAGGCTCAACCGTTTGCTTTCTTACCTCTGCCTGTCCGTCATCGCTCGACATCAGGTGGACCAGACGGTCAGTATGAAGGCCGACATGAACAAATCGACGAGGGCGATCGACGAAGACGACCCAGTACTGAGCACTGCGTGAAACAGGGTCGACTTTGAGGAAGTGTGACCATCATCGCAGGCTGTCGATGGGGCAGCATCGTCGTTCAATGTGGGCGCGCGGCGCGCGCGGATCTTCTCCTCTTGCTTGCTGTCTCGCTCTGTACTATCATTTCTTTACTCAGTTCGGTACGTGGTGCCCCTCCACACCGTCACACGGGCCACTCTACACATTGTTGTCATGTCGCATTTCCCCTGCCAACAGGATCATCTTGCATATACCAAAGGCGTCTCGGAACAAGTCACATCATTACTCGTAAGTCAAAGACTCGTCAGAGACTGAAGCAGCAGTGCGACGCGTCATACCAACTACCGGTGAAGAGACGAGTGTGGTATTCGGGCCAGAAACGGAATAAGCCCACCCGCACTCTTGTCCTGTTTCAAGGAGCCTCGAGCAGGGCAAAAAGTGACTTCTACATTACTCACCAGTATGTAAATTCGGATAAACCACATTAAGGGCGAGTGGAGTCGGCTGATTTCGACCGCGTGCGAGAGGATGCAGGCTGCCAACCCAGAGGTATCGAGGTTGATGGTCTCTTGCCAAAGTCATAGAGTAGAGTATGTTCTCGAAAACTGGGACTGGGTGAGCAGAGGCAAGGCAGCGCGCAACGAACCTTCCCGCAGTACAGATTTCTTCCACTTCACGTACGCTTGAGGTCGGTCGCAGCGAGCCATACTTTGACGCGTTGTTCGTGTTAAACGCCGTTACAGTGACGTGCACGTAGTCAGACGGCGATACATCCTCGCTCTTGGGACATTGTGCATCCGGCCTCAACGAGCATGCTTGTAGCAACCATCCAACTCACATGCTCCTCCGAGTACCCACAGAAATCCATCCCAGGTCGTGTTTCGTATTCGACTGGACGAGGGTCAAAGAGTACAGCGAAAACAACCAACAAACGAAATGAGCAGACGTACTTCGGGAGTGTGATGGCAGCACACATGCCTGAGCCACCACCTCGCTGGATAAGTCCACTAACGTCACAATGGTGGGTGAGCTGCGAGTAGTAGCGCTGGAATCGACATGGCGAGGGCGACAGGCGAGCACTGGCGCTCGAAAGGGAGTGCAGGAACAAAAATTACCTGGATGATACCTGAGGGGGGTGTGGGCGCTACTGCTAGTAGCTACTCACGCCGCTCCCTAGATAACAGGTTACAAAGGCTAAGGTGCTTTGCTTTAAGGACGAATAAGGAATCTGTGAAATTCCTGATGGAGTTCCGACGGAAGATGATCCGGGTGACGACTCATCTAATGTTATCGATAATTTGTCCCCCCCGCGGAGCCCTGCGATCATCCTGGCAGCCTGCCACGTTTGTGCAGCTTTGAGGCTGCCGCGATGGGTTTGCAGCACCCTGTCAACTTCATGTTATCGATGATCTGTCGCTCCCGCGGCGCCCGCGCGGTCGTCCTGGCAGCCCTGGCACGTTTTAAGGTTGCCGCGATGAGTTTGTATAGTACGCTGTCATCATTTTGGTTCCTGGGTTTTAGCCAATAAAAAGCCCGAACACCTTGATAGGCAAAACCCCCCAGAAACTGCCTTGTATGTGAGTAAACATTTGGCTTATCCCTTAGGCTTGGCTGACTTTGCTCTGAAGCTCGTCGTCCGACCGCACCTCCCATGCTTCCTTTCGTTTCTATGAGTCTACCCACCCCTTTCAAAGAGCTGGCTCTCTAGGCCCTGTCCACTCTGTACCTCCGGAAATCAAAGTGTTAGCAAAGTACATTTCAATCGAGGCTAGATTTACCCCAAGAGTATGGACGATATGTGCAACGAGCACAGTCCCGGAGAAATACGGAGGTAGTTGATTTCCTTTGTGTGGTCCTGTTAGCTGTTTGGTCCCCGGGTGCTAGCCTGAAGATGAGGGCAAAGGCAAGACGACGAGTGGAAACGGCTGTGTGTTCTCGGCAGAACGGGGTATGCGACGGTGATCGGGGTACCGTACCATGTCGCCGTCGTCACTGCGTCACCGCTCTATCGGACACGCAGGCAGTGTGGACAGGCGCGGAGTCGACGACGACAACGACGAGGCGGGGAAACGTGAGGAGGGGCGATGGACAAAAGCATGTTGCAGTAGGCGCGAAGGGTGATGCCTTGCGCTGGATTGGCCAAGCGAGCAGCGTCAATTGGGACGAGAGGGCGGCGGACAACGTTGAGCAGACGCGAGGGAGGGCGCCGGTATGGCACCGAGAGATGTAGGCGACGAGCCATCTCGTTCGAATGAACATGCAGATGACGTGAATAAACGCGAGGCAGCATTGGGCGACGGCGAGGTGAGAGCGGACATGAGAGGGGACGCTGGACATTGACACGCATGGTGTGCGGCAACATGCGCGAGGACGAGGGTGATGGCGACGGTGACATGAGGGGGGCGAACCGGTTTACACATGGTGGCGATGGGAAAAGGGTGGACACGACCGGGGTGAGCAGCAAGACCCGACGCTCGTGTATGTAGTTGTATCGACGTCGTCCTCGACTAGCTTGACTGCTGGTCGTCATCGCTGGGTGCGTCATGTCTGCATGCCATGTCATCGTCGTGGTTTCACATAAACCCACGACAGGTACAGGTATACCGGGAACTGGCAGTGAATTAGAATCAGAATCAGACAGGCGGAAGTAAGATCAGGGTTGAAAAAGACTGCAAAACTCCTTATTGACGAGCTTGGTCTTGTAAGAGAGTGTATTCTCAAGTACAGTGACAAGCCAAACTCAGACATGTCACACGGTCATCGCGAGGGGTGATTGGCTGAAAAGGTGTGACAAATATCGAGGGAGGGCACGGACTTGGCCCCGCGCAATCGCAGACGTTGGCCACAAGTAAGACATGGAGGAACAATGGCATAGATGCATTCCTTACATGTAAGTAAATAAATAGTCGGCAGTGTGGATCCTTCTTACTCAGCTGTTCATGAGCTCTCTTGACAAGGCCTGCTTCTTTCTCGGAACAGAGACGCTTATGCTGACAAGTACTTCCGATAGACTTGTACCCACTCGCGTACATAGGCCACTTACTACTTGCCCCCAAGTCAAGACATGAAGTAGTACTGATGCAATGTATTTTTTGCGCATTTTTTTAGGGTTTCTGAGGTCCTTGGATTACATGCAAGGGACTGTCCGGCGCTTTTAGCTGAACTTGGGACATCAGGGACGTTCGTCTTCACTGTTTTAAACTCTAAGTGTTTTAATTGTTTGTTCCGCTCCACGGTGTCCATACAATTTGCAGATACTGGCTGCAGCTCAGGACCGGTCCAAGGCTCAATTTCAATCTGCGACGCCCCATCAACATATGCCAAAGCTGAAACACCGAAACACTGATTTATGTATTCAGCAGCCTCGCCGAGAGCCCGCCTCCAAATACGAACAAACTTATCTGCTGAACCACCCTGTTAGCGTCTCAGGCTGGACGAAACAAAAACGGACTATCCCCATTTGGATCTCGTAGCGTTCGCGTAGAGCTATCAATAATCGATGTATCCGCTGTTCATTTCAGCGGACTTGCAGATGGGAGCCCACATCGTAGTGGCGCTATGGCAGCGCCTACGTTTCGTGTGTCCGCCGTGCTGATGCTTGAAAATCGCGCTGCGAACGCTTCTGGCTTCTCCGTCATGTCAGCACCACCAATCCCACTTAGTCTCAAATATGGTGTTGGGCTGGTGGCCACTTTTTTCGCGGTTGCTCTATGGGGTACTGCATGCATGCAGACGTAGGCTTTCTTCAAAGAATCACACCCAAGGTAGCACTGACATATAACGCATATGTTTTGCAAGTGTTATATACTTCATTCAGTGAGTGATCACGCCGTGGACCTCAGTCTACAGAAAGGTCGTTAATAATTCCCTACGCAGGTACCCAAAAGATATGCCGCATTTGAAGTGCATGGTAGGTTGTCGATCATATGCACGGAGTTCTGCTCAATGGCCACGAAGATCATATGGCTCTGGCAAGTTGATCCTTACCAAAGAACTCACATTTCGTTCTAATACTTGGTACAGGTTTGCAAACACAGCACACGTGGTTCTCCTCATGAAAGGAAGTAAGAATACCTCACATCTCGATAGTATCCAAGCACTGACTCCAGTATCAGTGTATGATTCTGTGATCTTAGATTTTTGCGATTACAATAGTGTGACAAGGATAGTTCCGTAAGCCAGACCACCTCTGCTGCGCCAATACTGATTTCAAATGGGTACCAGTGAATACTTCGTATGTGCTCAAGGAATATGTTGTTCAAGAACGCAGGCTGATATGTTCGCAGGCAGGAATTTTATTAACGGTCCACATATCTCTTTCGTCGTGGATTTACTTGTGCTAACTTCCGCGTAGTCTCTTGTTGCTGTAACTGCCCAGACATTCTTCACCTATCGAATATGGAAATGTAAGTGGTTTTTATGTATATTTGTTGTATTTTGTGCATTTCTCTCTTGGTAGTCACTGGCAGACAATGGATCTACTGGGCGATTCTGGTATGTCATGAAAGTATTCTCTTCCTTGATTTAATGAGCTGTATACTCAGGTGCCAGTATGCTTGTTTGAATTGGGTGAGTCGCGAATACCTTTCGTCGGTCTGAATTTTCCAACTTGTCCTGCATTCCAGCTGGATCATTTGGTGGGTGTGGGACACCAAGGAAAACACTTCGCACATGCTCATTTCCACGCCATTGATCCAGCTTTGGTTGCACTTGGGTGTGTGTCAGCGTTCAAGAGGCCGTTTCTGATACTCATCGCTAAGTTAGCATCATTATTGGCTCAACGGCAGGACTAGTGTCTGGCGTGCCAGAGGTTTGCGAACACTCGAGTCCGAGAATTACTCTGACGTGAATACAGGACATCTGGATCACACTACACGCAGTCACAGCTGGGGCCGACTTGATAATTGCCATAGGGCTCATCGTGCTGATCATGACATTCCGTGGACATGCGCTCACTCGGTCAGTTTTTTTAAAACCCTCTGCCAGCAGGACGGAAGGCCCTTGCTGAAGACGTGTACAATACAGCTCGCGCTCCGTCATTCAAAAGCTTCTTGTCCTTACAATGAACACTGGCGCCTGGACGGCACTATTTGCCGTGTCTACTGTCGTGACGGTGTGTTCTTTATCACTGACGGAACGCCACTAATTGTCGTCCCCGCTCCTCATCAGATGGTCGCATCCAGAGCAACATATCTTTATGCCGCCATGTACTTCCCTCTCTGCCCACTGTACTGGAACACGGTCCTCGCCAATCTCAATGCCCGCGAACTTCTCAGCATGAGCTTCGTGGTCGCCCAAAATGGGACGATGGTGGACTTGCCTCATTTTTCCAGCCAACCGGTGTGTCATTTTCGTTTGGTCGCGTCCACGAACAATCAAGGTTCAATTTCTTCTTGCCTCTGTCTTCTCGTCATCACTTGAGATCAGGTTGATCAGATGGCCAGCGTAGAGGCCAAATGTAATAAATCGGTTAAGGCGAACGATGACGACGACCCGGGTGTGAGGACTCGGCGAAACAAAGTTGATGTTGAGGAAGTATAGCCGAGGCTCTGGGTATCTCCGTTGTTTGTTGGCGCACCCTGGTTTTCGCACCTTGCTTGCGCTCCTGCTCCTTCCGTGGTTTTTATCTGGGACCACTTTTCTTTGTTGAATTCAGTGCGTAGCACCGTACACATTGCCACTGACTTACCCTATGAAAGTTATTGACTGAAGATTTAATGTGGAAGAGTAATAGCAAGCAACGTCTTTAGAACCACGGATGATATCGTGACGACCGCGCCGCCATTGTCCATCGATATAATATGGCTTTTCCACGGGCTCACCTCAGCATTGTGGAGGCACGCCGCGGACCTCCCACCGGGCTACGGCAGTCAGAGCCTGAGGTCATGCCGTAAGATACTTTCTTTCAAGTTAGACCGCTTAGAAACTTATCAGCCAACGGGAGAGCTTGATTAGTGTTCCGCAGCCGTTCATTTCAACTACAGTACAGATGAGTCGGATACGCATGTAGCAGTCGTGGCCCGCTTGTGGCGTTTCAAACACTCCGCGGAAGCTCGGTTGACATACGGTTGCATCTACAGGCCGGGAAGCCACTGGTCCTTTGAGTCTCCCAACCGAACCGGGACCGTACAGCAAGCGAGCTGGCGAATCGGCGATAAAGAGGTGGAACACTGATATCATATCAGCATACAACCTCAAAGTTTATCGGATATCAGTGATATCCCCTCTCGTCTGCATCGCTGGGCTAGTCCACGATGCTACCCAAGAGGATGCTACAGGTGAGGCGTGTCGATCCTCTGCACGTCTTATCGCCTACGATTGTCAGGTTACATCTGCGTCACCGTCCTTCGTCGTCTTTGGCACCACCAGCGCCCCGATGTCGGAGACCACCGCCCTCGTCCGCAGCGCCGCTAAACTCCCGCGCTCATCTGGATCAAGACCGTCTTCGTGACCCTGGACGATGCAGAGCCGCTCGAGTTCCCCTGTGTGGGTCGCTTTTTTCGTGCATTCGGACGTGAATCTGTCGTTGATGCAGGCGGTTCGGGCGGTTCGGGCGGACTTGGACCACGTTGGGTCTCGCGAGGCTTTTCTGAGAGGTCTGAAGAGTGACCGGTATCCCCACTTTCGTTCATATGATGAGTCTATTCGCGGGACTCCCCGGCCGTGCCTGCTGCTAGCAGTCCGGAACGGGCGCATTTTTTCAGTGACTTACCTGGCGAGTGCTAGACGTGAACGGCGACGCAAATGGAATACACCCCACCAACGACATCTGGGACAACACGGACCTCGAGAAAATCATGCAGCTTCCGATCACGGATCTTCGTGGCCTTCCAGATATGCTCGTCCTCGAGACTGACAAGCAACGCACGTCTCCCCGCCCTGCGCCGAGGCCACGATTCCAATTCCAGACGTATATACGCAGGCTAAGCACGAGCGCACGTCCATCGCAACCGGCCTGCTCCTCAGCACGCGTGCTCGATCAAGATGTTCAACGTACACGTCGACAACGGTGAGCCACATCTCCATTTTCTTGGAAACGTGGTCCACTGTTAGCGACAGTCGGGGTCTTGTATGCCGCATCGTCCGGTGCGATTCTCACAGGCCGGATAGGACATTGGCGCGAGGGCCTGTGCATCGTTGGCGAGAAAGGTGGAACGTTGAGGAGAACGATGGCTGAGCGGATTGGTGCGGCTTTGGTCGAGCTTGTGGTGCCAGCGTCATTCCACGGGAGAGCATCACGTGCAGCCCGAGAAGGAACAGGCACGCCCACGTTTCATAGTGGGGGATGGGGCCACGTGTGATTGGTTCCTCTTGGCAGTTCAAGGAATTGGACGATGCCAACTCGTGTGACAGAGTGAATCGTGTGCGCACGCTGGGATAGATCCGGCCGTGACCAAGGTATTGTGGTAGTCACTATCATGGTATGATACATGATTTTTACTGGCTCGATGTTGGTGAACCCGAAGCGGTAACAACTTTCTGTCCCTCGACGCCAGCAGAGAGCTCCGACCCGTTCAAAGCGACCGGAATGTATGACGAGCGAGACGCTCAGATACGCAGTATACAAAGCTTACACCCGTACGA
>JBBPLT010000183.1:0-48777 GCA_038089955.1 Strobilomyces dryophilus
AGCAGGAGGTCAAGAAGCTTGCGTAAGCTGCCCGTTCGTTGACCATCGCGGAAAGTGACAAAGTAGACAGCATCGTGTCGAATCTGGACATGGGACGCATGGCTGAACTTGCGACGAAGTGGGGTGGAGTCCCTCGGACGCTACTCGGTCACTATTCCCAAAGGAAAGAAGTGGTCGAACGACGTTATCGTCGTCTGGCCCCGGCCGCCGTCAGGGAGTGCAAAAGCACGTTAGTGGATGCAAGGCTGTGCATGCTCAGTCCAGGCACAGACTTGTCGTTGTTTTATTTCATTCGACCGTACCAGACCTCTCGCCGTTCGGACGACCCTCGCGTCGTCGTGCCGACTCGAACACTTTACCACTTTCTAGCTGAGGCGCTCCAAGCTGCAGGTACACACGTCGTTCAGCAGTTCCTCGACTCGCTTGGTGAGAGGTCGGACACGCGTCCAGCCGCCAGCTATATCTATGAATCCTGGGTCCACAGTTCCATGACTACGGCAGGCAATGAGATAGAGTGTCATTGGGTTGCGCCACGCACGAGTGGCACACAGCAGGAACTCGAATCACAAGAGGAGGCTTCTTGTCAGAACCAATCTCCCGAGGTTCGTTCCAGCGGCCTCGTTGAAGACGAGTCAGAGGATGGCGAGCTGTCGACCCTGCTCCACAAAAAGAGGCGTACGGAGGGTCCGAGCGCCAAGGCCAAGGGTAAGAAACGTGGAGCTTCTGGAAGTCGCGGGCATAACTAAGAGGCAAGTTAAACGGTAGGGTTGACGATAGTTTGATTAGGTTTATCTTTGAATCCTATGTCTGAAAAACAAGTGAATAAAATGACAGTGTATTGCAACAAAATGGAAATTTCCATCGACGACCACCGTTATCGCCGAGACTGCACCCACATTTGGGCAACTTCGTTCAACTGGGTTCCACCTTTCAGGACTTTTTCTGGGATCCAACATTTTTGTTTCATAGAATCAAACCTTCGCGATGCTACTATCACAAAGAGACGTGCTCGGGAGACGCTCGTGCAGGGACTACGCAGCATCTTGCCGAACGAACTGAAGGGCCTTGTTCGAACGAGGTTTTCGTTGGGACCCATGAAGCCGCCCTGGAGAGTCATGCACGAAAATACATTGGCATGGGATTTTTCTCTGGGAGAGAGACGCGTGTACGCGTTGGGTGGTCTGTATTGAATCCGTTAAAGAAGCGGGTCGCTTTCAGGGCATATGATCTTGATTCGTTAGTCCACTTCTGACTCAGCGTCGTTAGTTATTTCATGATGGTTCAGAGCTACTAGAAGAATTGACGGGAGATGACGCATGTGCATCGACTGAGGATGATGTAGTGACGTTGTCCTACCGTTGACTGGGGCTACCTTTTCGTCATTTCGTACTTGCATAGATTATAGACATTGATCAATTGCTCAGATGAGCCTCGAGATCGACTACTGGACTGGCTGGCCTGCAAAGGGCTGCTTGCCTGTCTACTGTATTGCTATGTTCGAGAGGAACCAACGCGGCGAAGCCAGGCGAGACGAGCACAGCGCTCCTGACATGGCTTCCAGAACTCGTGAATTCACAGGTCAAAGAGTTACCGACCCGACGCGGACGCAGTCCTAAGCTTGTCGCTGCATCCCCGACTCGGACAGCGTCACATTTCATATTCTGGTAGGTTATCGCAGTAGCCTCATAGAGAGCAACCTCAACCAAAAGACGATCTAAATGAGGATGGCGGTACACAGTTCGACGAAAAGCGGACAATCACGAGCCAACAACCACTCATAACTGCCCTGATCCCTGGTACGATCCTCTATGGCTGTCTAGATGTGGATGTCAGCGGAAGAAACGGACTGTGAAGTCACATTATCTGGCAATCAGTTGTTTCTGGTGTAGAGATCCTCATGCACTGCACTGGACACTCAACTGGTGTGCTTATTAGTGTGACTTTTCGAGTCTGATCTTCATGCAGGTACTTGATCCTTTGGGACATCTAAATCAGCCGTGCGTATATCCTTCGTCTAGCAACCCCGTGCACTTATAAGTTATGTGTCAGTGAGTACAGCGTACTATGAAACTTTTGCAAAAGAAGAGAAATCAAGCACCGAGGGACGCCCCCCAGTGTCAAAGTAAGACATTCTAAGAAAGTGGCCGGCAATCACCGCGGCGGTCGCACCCGGAACTATCCGAGCTTCACTCCGGAAGGCCGAGACCAGGCCGGCCTCAAATCCTCTGACATCCCAATCAGGCGGCCGACATGTAACGCTGTGTCTGCAACTAGGAGGTGGATGTTGTCCTAGAACGATCAGCTTTCGATCGAGGCCAATCGACACTGGGCCGACCTTCCCAAAGATGGTATCTATCAGGTAAGTTTTCCTCTTTTAGCGCCATGTCAGCTTGCCATTCTCTTCAACTGTGCAAGGCAACGGCAAAAACGGCCTTGTGGGACTGCTCGCCAGATAGGCTGATGGCCCCAGCGTGAGATAGATACTACGGGTAGCAACATGTCGCGGAAATGGTCTCCAGGGTTTATATAGGTTTGTCGCGTGCTGGACGGCGACATTCCAACTTGTCTTAACCCTTTCCCCCGTCATTCCTTGACTTTTGACATGGCTATTCGTCATGATACACGACTCTCTTCCCCTCTTGATTGTTCCAGTGGTCGCCAGTTTACATCTTTCGAAGACATACCACTCGACGTCGCGCATGTCATTGCAGACCATTCCTCCGTGGTGGATTTGGTAGCTCTCAGCTTCGTACGTCGCTCTATTTAGTCCGATTCTGTCTCGCCAACGTTTTCTCTACTTCACCGAGGCTTCTAAAACCACTCGAGACTTGCTGAGCGACCCTGGTATCTGGAGGAAATTGTACAAGAGAAATCCACTTTTCCTGCTACCTCCGGGACCCTACTACTGGCAGTCTACCTCCTACCTCGCTAACGCCCTCGTACGAGCGGAGAAGTTTTATTCCTTGTGGCCGTCGTCGTCGAGTTGTCCCGAGATTCTCCGGATTCGCACCATAAGCGTCGGCTACGATGCGGCCCTTTCCGTACTTTTCGGAAGGTGGCTACTTGTTGCAGAGGGACCAACCGTCGTCTGCTACGACTCGCAGTGCAGCAATATCCACGATTCTGCTGAGACGCTATTCAATGAAAGTACAGGTCGTCACATTTTTCGTGTATTCAGCGTTGGAAACGTACGAGAAGCGGGTGTCCTGGCGTTTGCCGTGTTGCTTTTTGAGGACTCGTAGTAAGTGTTTTACGTTTTGAAAGGAAAATAGTGCGCTGAAAGACAGTAGTATCATCGCACAGGCCCTCATGGATGGAGGAAAGCCTTCCTTGATCCAGACTGTGCTTACCTCTACACCAATCCCCGTTCAAGGCTGGAGAGACTTGGTGCATGTACGGCTGTACGATCGGTTCCTCGTTATGAACATCTGCGAGTGCTGGAATGACTGGGATTCGTCGGAGCACATCGTCGTCTTGGATATCGATACCATGCGTCGGTACCACGTTCCGCCTTCAGCTCCTGAAATGGTAAGCACTTGCTATAGATTACCCCGAGTCTAGCTGATCCGGTATGACAGAGATTTCATCCGATGCTTACAGTCACGTCGTTCTTCGTCACTAAGACACACTTGGTCAAGGTCCGAGAGTGCAGTTTGAGGTCTCGGGTTCGATTCAAGATGGAATGCTTTCCTTTGCCAGCTCCCCACGAGGCACTAGACGAAACTCTGAACCTTTCGCACCAGACTCGAGTCTTGCATGGGCCGAAGCTACGCGAATGCGTCGTGATCAATGAATCATCTGCGGATTCGGTGACTGGGAGGAAGTCATTTGCCCTATGCGGATTAAATGCCTTTAGCAATGGGAATAGGCTAGAAATCATGGAGGTTTCCCTAGAACCAGATGGAACAATTTTGACCGGGGCTTCAGCATTCGACCAGGCACGCGTCAAGTCCTTGTCGATAGGGGCGATTGGACAGCACGCAAGTGGAATAGCCCTCGGCATGGATGACAAGCCACTCGTATTCGCTCTCGACTATCACGGGCCTGGCTCCCTCTCGTTCAAGTATTCCAGGCTCGATCGCCCGTTCCCTGAGAGCGAGCTACTTGCTTCGAACGCCTTCCAAGGGACGGTATTTTTCTCCCGTCGATCAAGTCAGCATACCTCTATCGAAATAGTTGATTTTGTTCGTGACGCGGGGAGAGCGGATGCATGCCCGGTGAGTCGCTGGACATGTTCGTTCACTACTTGCTGGTCTCTCATAGCTACCCCTACAGCCGGAGTGCCTCCTGGACAGCGAGTTGAGGATGAAATGTGATTGTGGTGATTGTTACATTGGAGGTCGATGAGTGCCGCTTCTGAGCAGGGTGATGTCAGTAGAGCAAGGCGCTGGGTTTCGTTCTAGTTGTAACAGATTACCAAGGATCGCACTGGTATCTTGTTCTCGCGCGACGCGGCCAATTTATACTCAATGAGCAGTGCAGGTTGGAACTGCCACTGGTTGATATCGGATGTGATAAATAAGTAGGGGCCTTGGCCTTGGACTGACGTGGTCAGACCCTAAGGACTGTTTTTGGGCTCGTAGCAGACAGCTTTGTACCCACGATTCTGGCTTTGACCTGAGTTTAAAACGCGCATCTTTGGAAGGCATCCCACTTGACATCCTGTATCTTATAGCAGATTACTCTGAAGCAAAGGATATAGCAACTCTCCACCTTGTGTGCCGGGTCTCTTGGGTTCTGTTCCTTTTCTGACATCCTCTTCGAGGTCTCTAAAAATCTCACAGACCTGCTAAACGATCGTGATATCTAGAAGGAATTGTACGCGAAAGGCAACCTGCCACAGCGCGACGATCCTTCCAGTAACCTTTACAGTTCCACACGTGAGTTTAAAAGCTGTCCACTATGGTTGTATTCTAATGTGCTTGCTTACATAAAGCTAAACGATGGTTCTCATAATGGGAGGATACCCCATGTCAGATGTCTTGGGTCGACGCCAAGGCCTGGGCATTGCGCCATTGGCCAGACATCAACATTTATGACGACAGCAAGGTCCCGTATATCGTCAAACGCCATCAAGATAAGCTCGGCGGCAACATATACTGCATTGCGATCAGCATGGATCATACAGACAAGCCCATCTTCTTCATCGTCATCCACTCTAAACGTGACCCGCTGTCTACGCCACACAAATACAGGCGATTCCAGGAAGGCAAGCTCGCGCTGAAGTGTAAAGAATTGATTTTCAGCCATGAAGAGCTGGCCCAGAAGACCAGTTTACCACGATCGCAGATCCATAGGATGAAGCCTACTGTGTAAGTCCTCTGGCATGCTCTTTCTAAACCACGAGCCCGACTTACTGTTATTTTGGGCCGTTTTTCAACATTTACACGATTCAGATCCCTAGGAAGAAGAGGACTCTCTTGGTACCATCTAATGCAAGCGACGAGCAAGTCAATAAATAGCATGACGATGGGCTTCGCTCCTATGTATGCGTATTGAGAACGATGAGCCATGTTTTCTGACGGAGAGAATTCATACATGTCCAACAGCAAAAATGAAATGGTACCCATCGTCACTCCTGAAAGTGCGCAACAGAACGAGGGTTGTTGATATCATTTCCACACCGTCTTCAAGTAGCCCGACTGAGGAAACCCCCCGAGCAAAGAAAAAGTGGACTTCACGTGTTATATAGGTATGATACAACGCGTCTTCGTCGTTGTCCTGCTCTCCGCCCTCTCCGAATCCTCCACCACCTCTGGCACGCTCCTTTAACTTCCCCGCGTTCCTCATCTTCGTGGTCCTGTTCGTTCTCTTCCGTTCTGGAACGACGCTGTTGCATCCCTTCGACGTCAATGCGGTCGACGCTGGCGCGCGCAGAGGATGCTTGGCTTGGAGGTCGTCCGAGTCTCGATGTCCGAGTCGTTCGCTGCGACCGTTTTGCTGCGCTTCTGTTTCCTTGTGGTGGCGTCGAACGACGTTGAGCTTGGGCCTTGCGTCTACGGTGCGTGTGCTGGACGATCGTCGCACATCATCGCCCTGGAACAATCGACAAAGGCCACAAATCGCGTGAGGCTCGGAGTACACGTATCCTGGCCGTTTACGGCGGTGGCGCGCGACTCTACCGTCACGATCTCCGGCAAGACTGTCCTTCGAGTCGGTGAGCGTGTTGCCATTATTTGACTACTGTTCTTTGACACTCCTCTGCCAGTCTCCCACAGATCTAGTTAGTCGCTCTCGCAAGAACATGCGACTGCCCAGAAGATATCTCGCAGTGTCCAGATTATGACGCGACGGTGATTTTTTCCCAGTTTGGAGGCTGAACTCACCGTGAACGTACCAAACATAAGGGTCACTCTCCGATCCACGTCCAGCAACGGCGAATATGAATAGATAAGTTGATGAATACAGAAGCACGTAAAGCAACAAGGACAACATTAGGCGAGCAGAGCGTTAAAAACGGAGGCGAGTGTCATGCAGTAGAGGTCGTCACAGGCGCCACGCTCTTGGTCTGGACACGTCGCATTTCGCCTGGTAACTGAATGTCTGATACGCATCGACGGAACAAGCGAACATACCCAGTCACGCCAGACTTCCCTTGCAGAGGGTAGTCTCCGGTGCATCCTGACCCTCAAGACGATTTCGTCGTTCGACCTCTTCTTGTCGCCAGGTTGGATGATAATTGTCAGCTGGGATTCGACGATGGCCGAAAACATGATGTTTAGAACACGCAAAGATGCAAATCATTAGAGTGCGCACGGAGGTGGAGTATTGCTTAGACGCTCGTTCGGTCGACGACTCGGACTCGACGGGCAGGATGAGTTTGAAAGCCCACTGGGCAGATCCCCACCCCTGTATGAATCTGCCGATAAGTCGGATGATACATACTTTTCTACTACTTCGTCCTTGGGTTCGTTGAATTCTTTGCAAAGAACAGAGCGCGCGATTCAGACGGCCAGACCGTGCGGACACTAGACCAATCTCTGGTATCTAAAGAGCGCGAAATGATAAGGCGACCCAACACACCGTCTGGTTAGGTTTGATGACTGGTTCTTGCCTCGGTACTTTATACCGTGCAGGTGGGCATCACCGATGGCATACTTCTTGCAATCTTTCGCCGACAACGGCCAGCTGGGCTCTCGTGGGCAAGAGGGGACTAAGGGAAGTCCGCCGATCTCCAATAGGAGACAACACAGATCTTCAATCACGATAGACATCAGACGGTAATTCTCGAAGTGCTACTGCTTGTTGTCCTCGACTAACAGCGATCATTACACCATGTGACTCACCAGATGCGTCCACCCTGTAACTCGGTGAACAGTCGTACGGCACCGACATTGTTCGTGGAAGGCGCACCGACGTGACTTGGCTTATGGACGTATATGTTCAAAAATCGGAACCCCCTTGGTAGTGCCGAGTAAGTAAACCCTAACCTAATTCCCGATACGGTAGTAAGGGTTGTTAAGGGCTTGCTAAATTTTCGTTTTGGCGGGCGTTTGCAAGAATCTGTGCTTATATTGTTTGCCTCTCCTCTTTATCCGGCTCGTCAGAGTTTTTGTCTCAGTATTTGTCTCTCGCAATCCTCGACCAAAATGCATCAATGCATGTACCTCAATCGTCTGTCTGTTCTCGGTCGGTTCGACTTGACCACATATCGCTGCATTGTGGCCCCTGCCGTCACTCGCGCACTGCTGTTGGCTAAACTGGTTTGTTCCGCCGTTGTTCAAGCTGAATATGATGGTACGTCCTTCGTGGCTGAAGTCACAGTGGAAATCCGTGCTATTGATTGTGATCTTGTGGTGGGCAAGGAATGGGTCGCACTGCTGCGACTGGTTAACGATGACTGTGATCGTGCTGTGCGTTTGCCTGCACTTTGTTCCGATTCGCCCATTGAGGCTGCGTCGTCTGGAGTTGGGAGTGGTGATAGGGACGCTGTCACGTCTTGTTCCCGGGATTCCGTTCGAGCGTATTCCATTGATTACCTCAAGAAGGCACTGCTTGAGGAAAACGCCTCACGTTCACAATGGAAAGTTTTCCACTCGGACGATAAGTTTGTGAGGGAAGCCTGTGCATTGCATGGGATTACATCGTGGCGTTTGATCACGCGTACACCATCCTGTACTGGACACAAGACATTAATCTGCCCGTCAACCGTGCCATTCTCTCCTGTGCAACGAGTGTGCCTGCCCACCATCTCCCCCGTGGTGACGTTCTGGTCCTCAAGCACCGGCACACCCCAATGCACGTACACGAGTCTCTCCTGTGCGAAGATATAGGCCTGGTAACCGCCATGTTGTGCAGGCATGTCGTTGTGCATTATCCAGCAGCGACTCACCTCCTGACAGTGCAATCGAAGAAAGGTTACTCGAACATGTCGACGAAGTCGACTACAACTTATACGCTGCAGACATGGCGTAGTTTGTGTACTGGTCCTCTCCAAAAGTGTCGTTGAATCGTAGTTTTACGGCTCCTTACAAAGTGTCGCTTTTACATGCGCGTGCAATTACACACTTAAATTTAGTCTACCTCTGATGTTTTCCGTATCGGGTTTTGCCACGGATGTGGCCGTTCGTGAATTATTAACCTATCTCGTACATGCTGAAGGAGCATAGTGCTCTCATGAAGGTTCTCATCGATCAAGAAACTCCTTCGATCTAATTCATTCTTCCTTCTACACCGACAGTATCATTGACTTCTTGTGGTACAGGTTGAGGATTCGTTTCATTCTGATCCGCGTGTGGATCTGGTCATCATGGATACGACACACTGCGTCGGTATCACATTCCGCGGTTAACGGACTATGACGAAGTGAGTTCTTGTCACTTTCAGCATACTGAACACTTCTATGCGTGCCAGGCTGCTTCTTTTCTCTCACCGCTACTAAAACACACTTGATCAAACTCACGGAGATCACACATTATAACTGGTACCTGGATGGCTTCTCCATCTCACGAAAAACACGCAAGCAGTGTTCTCCGCCTTTCGCACACAGTCGAATGTGGGTGGCCTCCGCGCAAGTGCATCGTCATCCACGAATCACCCATTGATCCGGGGAATGGAAAGACTTCGTTCGTCCTGTGTGGATTGAAACAGTCCGAGGACGAGGACGGGGACGGTGATGCACTAGTGGCTATGGAGGTTTACCTCGAATGAAATGGAGGCGTTTCATTGACCAGCCACCAGCTCATCGTCTTACCGAGAGTGACGTCTTTCTGCATCGGATCGAGAACCGGTCAATAATGCGGGGTACTGATGAGGGACAAATGATCTGGAATACCAGATAGGACTCTGTTGGTTCCGCTCGCATTTGCGATCGACTATCATGGACCAGGCTTCATCTTGATCAGGTATTCAGGCGTTGAAGAAGTGTTCGACTGCCGGCGCAACAACCTCGCTTCGGACCTTCGAAGGCACATTTTTTGGGAGCAACAGTTTGGGTACACACGTTAGTATGGTCGGTTTCGCTCGTGATGCAGCAAGTTCATGGTTTCGTTTAATTCCAGTGGTGAGTCGTCGTGAAATTTTACTAGGTCAAACTTAATTGTGTTCTGTCTCTTCCTAAAGCTGGAGATTGTCTTCCAAGACGGTAAGATCTTATATGGTCGAGGGGATGGTGAGGCGCAATTGCAGTCAATTCCAAGGTAGTAGTGAGCACTGTGCCCTACCTTTCAGATAATTCGAACAAGTCGGTACGAGAGCCAGAACATTGGGGAGCGTTTGGGCCTGCAGAAATAGGAAAACATAACGAATGTGGTCATCCCCGAACTGTAGTCAGTTGGTAACACTTGGCCATAGCATTGGACGCCCAGAAATATGGATGTGGCGAGTGCCGCGTTCACGACTGGGACCTGGATGGCAGTTTCTTGAGCCCACCTGCAGCCCGGCTTATCGGAACCCGTCGGAGCGTGTGAAAGGTGACATCAAATTTCCGTCTCCGTGCTTGAACTTCTTACGCATAGTCCATGATAGGATCGAGTCGACGAATGAAACGCTGACGTCAATCTACACCGGCATGCAAGTGACAGCCAGACGATGATATCAATGACCTGGACATTCTGTACACGAAGGCAACGACTCGAACGCCATATCTTACCTACAAGTTCAAACATAGTTAGCGCGCATCCGGTGAGATGGAATCCAAACTACGAACACTCTCAGGCTAGGGGCATTTGAACCGCTACTACTTCCCCTTGCTCTTTGCGGCGCCGTCACTTCCACCGGAAGTCTGGGCATTTTCACGGCGGTCTGCAGTGCTCTGGGCACGCGCTTTAAAGTCTTGATTGGTTCCAGATTTGTCCTGTCCTGGTCGACTGCCATGATCTCTCATCGCAGGACAAAGCTCACTGCATGGGCCTGGATGCGTGCTGCAGCCTCCTTATCCATGTAGTTAGGTTTGTTCGGCATGATAGATGGTATGGAGCGTGGTGGTTAGCGTGGCAATGGGTGCGGAAAGAGAGAGGAGAATTGCACAGTATTTTATACCGTGTGGGCGGGCATCGCCGATGGCATATTTCTCGCAATCTTGCGCCGATAACGGTCAGCTGGACTCTCGTGGGCAAGAGGGGTTAAGGGAAGTCCGCCGGTCTCTAATAGGAGACAACGCAGATCTTCAAACTTGGCCAAAACACGTTCTGCTATGACAGACCATGCGAAGAATGTGCGAAGGATCTGATTCGTATTCGGATTGTTGCGGCCTGGGCCTGGACTCGAATCATCATCAGAATACCAGTCACCCCCTTGGCAGGGCCGAGCACGACCAGTTACGATAGCTGTGTGATTGAAACTGACAAATGGACGTTCAGTGAGATTTGAAAGGCGCGCTGAGACTGCACTCGGGACGAGCAGGCTGTTCGCCTGAGCAATGAACGAGCTTTCGTGTCACTATAACAACTTTCCCGCCAAGCGACCCGTGACAAGCTCTTCTTTTATCGGCCCGAAGCACGTTCCGTCTATACACGTTCCCGGAGCTGTCAGGTGCCAGTGATCCGCGAGAGTTGACTTCAAGTGGAGCGTGCTTGCCTTCGCGGAAGAGCGTGGGCAGTCTACGACGGCCCTGCACGGCTTTTCCGGGTGAGAGTGCCACGCGATCGACGTCCACGCGTGTCGGTTAGGTGACGCTCACCGCAGACCCTGTGCTAGGGACTTGGTGGACGACGTGCGAGCTTCATCGTATGGATAAGCTGGGTAGCAACAACCTATGCGATTCTGACGAGCGCAGGTCCACAGATAGAAGAAACCGAAAAGCAGAGGCTGATTTCAGGCTGTCCAAGACGATGCAGTGTTGGCACGTCTCGTGACTCTCGAGTCACTGATACCGTTATCTATCGCAGTCAGATGAGCACTACTAGAAGCTCCACACTATCAACAGATGACCTGTTTCATGACGACACATGAGCGTCCCGCTTTGGGTTCGTTCGGGCGTTCCAGCATTCTCCATAAGTTGGCAGTGGGCGACTCGCGTCGGATAAGTATCGGACAATTTCTAGGAGGACACCATACTTTGCAAGGGTAGCGTAGGATTATCGTGTACATGAGAGGTGCGTCGCGCATGTGAACGTCGACATAAACAAGATTCGGCGGGGAGGTGAGGACAGGTGACCTGTCGGCGTGACGCGTCAGGTGAGCACAGTTGACGAGGCGATGGCGATACGTCGAAGATGATAAAGTCGGTGTGGGCTGCAGTGGCTGTCTTGTCTTTTCCTCCTCTTCCCTCATCGTCTTTTCCATCTCTTGGAGTCGAGCGTCCTACCCGTCATCTTCGGGTCTTCAAAGCTGGGTGGAAATTTTCGCGGACACCGAATCTGAACGATACTCAGGGTGCGATGCACTCGGCGAGGGCACGCCGCCTCCAGGTCTGAGCCCTAGCAACGACGTTGGTTTGCAGTTGAGACAACAGGATCCTCAACACACAACCTAACCCAGTCCTCTACCTCGTTTGCCTGGCGGCGGACCAAACGACGGCTGAAACACTTGCGCCTTGGACTGATCGGCGGCATGTCTCCATTGTGGTCTTGACATGTCTCCATTATTCATGATGCGATCCATCAGGAAACTGCGGAGTCCCGGGCAATCTTGGTGAGTTCAACTCGAACACTCAGGCCACCTGAACCAAGGCTTAATACCACATGGAAGGCCCTCCTCAAACACGACACACGCGACACCCTACCGTGCGCCGAGTCACTGGGACGGTATGCAACACGTCGACCCGACATCCCCGTCGTCATCGTCGGGAGATACGACCGAATTTCCTTTTTGAAACGCCAGTGTTCGGGGTCCCTGTAGGTCCATTTCCAAAACGACGCTGCGCTTGCTTGCAACGTACAACAGCAAACCCATCACGTCCATACGGCCACACGTCTCAGCTCTGATCGGTCGTCAAGTATTCAATGGGTGTGTCTGACGAAGTTGTGTCTCTACGCCTCCCCATGCTTGCCGAGGACGGTGATTATTTTTCCGTTGTTTCTCCGGACGTCTGTCCTTTTGTCCTCGGAAGTTACTAATCTATCAAACACCGCTCAAACGGCCCGCAAGAGCATAAGCGTGACGACCGGAAACCGGCTCATACATCACCGACGGAAGGTCATTGATAACTTCTCCTATAGGTTATAGGACGTGATATTTGTAAGCGACACGCAAGTGGACGAAGAAGAGGTTCAAAGCGCGTTCATTCTCAGCCGGCGGCCGAAATTGCACGTTCGACCCCGTTCTGCCGAATCTGGCGCGAATCTCAATTTGTAGAGATGTTGCGCAATGGTAACGTCGTTCTCAAGGCTCTGCTGTGCAAATGATGGCAGAATTACGTCGACTTTAATTGAAGAGGTACGTGGTCTCTGTCTCTGGAAGAAAGGGGCTCGGCACTGATTGTTCTCCATCCCACGCGCCGTAGGTCAATTCAACTTCAAGTTGCATAACATTGTCCTATCCTATCCCAGCTAACGTGATCGTCTTTATCCCTATCAATGATATGTGCAATCAACCCAACCTTACATTCTTATCGTTCTATTCAGAACATACCTTTTTAGGGGGTGCAATATTGTTACCTCTCACGACCACGAACCAATCACGGACGAGATCGATCAAACTTACTTACTTCAAGGCCACCGCAACGGGTGCAACTGGTCATCGATTCACCTCTTTCTCCAGGGATGGCAACCGCTGAGGTTCCCCGTCCCAGGTCCTGGAGACTTTTCCATCAACTGTCGTACTCCCACCCCTTCGTGCGCCCTTTCGGATCCTACAGTCTCGTATCAGGCGTGTTTTGTCCTTGATTCGACGAAGCGTGATACATTAGCACCTCTCAAATCGGCGTGCAATTGGCAACGCCACTTCTCCGGTGGACGAACGCCTCCTAATTTATATCTCAGGTACGTGCCTTGCCACCTTTGGTCGACGCCTCATCCGCTTCTTTTACGTGTATCCATCACCTGGGCGTGACGCCGTCCTGTAGTCCGACTCATCTGCGTCGTTCGCAGGTCAGCCCATTTGAAGCACGGCTCGGATCTGTTCCACCGTCACGTCGGCGCCTCACTGGACGTTTTCATCTTCTCACGCGCGCATGTACCGTTCACCGTCATCATCCACCTCCTATGACGGCGGACCCCCCACCCGTCCGGACATCACGGTGCGTCGCGAGGGGTGGCACTCATACGACGCCCGCACGCCCCGGACTCGATCGCGACGCCACGCGCTCGCAACCAAAATGGGCGTGGGCATACCTGCCAGCCAATTTCAAAAAGCCTGAGTACCAAGTGTCCCAGAAGGGGCGGCGCCGGGCTGTGTCGGCGACCTGAATCGACGCCGGGGTGCGCAACGTCCCCGCTATATGCGGACGGGCGCGAAGCGGTCGATTCCCTTTACTCCTGCGCAGCGGCCAAGACGGCTGCGACGTGCGTCCTTCCAAACTTTCCGTTGCATCGGACGTTCCGATCGGCGTTGGTCTTGGAGCTTGGTAAGTACATACTTATGTAAGTACTTGCACGCGCGCCGTGACACGGAGTCAGTCTGTCGACGTCAATTCTAAGCGTTTCAGCATGCGAGGCTGTGGGCTCCAGCGTCTGTGGGGCGGGTGTCGGTGTGCCGTCGGTCGTCGGCGCTTTGCCCCGACGTGTGTACCTAGTGAATCATGCAGTGTCGTGTTTCGCGCGCTGGGTGGGGGCAATCGAGATGGCCCCGCTAGCGATGCCAAGATTGACTTTGAGTTCCATGGGGCCCCGGCCGGGCGTGTGCACCGCCTTTCCAGCCAGATGGCGCAAACACGAGTGGATCAACTTGAAGCCTGAGATGGAAGTATCGTCTGTGGGCGAGGGCGAGGGGTCTGCGCATTCGTCGACGCCGATCGGGGATCGATGCTGATCGCACGTGTAGGCCGCCGCGCACATAGATAAGGGTTACATTCGCCGCACGACGTCATCCGAATGGAGAGACGTAAAAGCTTGCCTCATCGATCGAGTTGAGTCATCAGAGCGACGTCGAGGTTCTCCACAGGGGGTGGAAGGTCCGCCGACACGGTGAGATGCGTGCGGACGTTTTCTTCCAGCTCTATCTGCGTGTGTATCGCTCGTCTCTTTTACATGAAACTTTCCCAACTTCCTCCCTGAGCGCTGAGGCCTGAGGGGGCAGTTTCCTTCCCGATTTCGTATCCTGTCGCCCTAGTAAAGAAAGGCAATGGCTTCGCGAGGGCTGTGGTGCTTAAAAATATCAATGGCGAATCTCGCGCAATGGACCGTCGATAGGATCTGGTGGTCGGCACGCTCTGTTACTGCTCCGCAGTTTTATGAACAAGCTCTGAAGGCGTACATCAAAACTTGCAGGGGCCGTTTCCTGTTGCACAATGCGGCGTACGGCGAGTAATCGGCCTGTCCGTCCGAAACGCAGTCCTATCGTGGCATCCGACGACACGGACACTGGAGTTGGGATCGGGGTCGTCGTGCGATGTTCCACGACGCTCCGGGCCTAAACGATCGCGCGGTGCAATGTCACGATACGAGCTCGCTCAAGTCGATCAAGCTGAGAGACGTTTCGAAACGTTCCTGGCGCGCGTGCAAACAGGGACGGATAGCGGTAGCGTACTAGTTTGAAGGCATACCTGTCACTCTCATATTATTGACGTGATACGCAGGGTCGACGTCTCTCGAATATGGGTTTTCTAGCAAGGGCAGTCCGCGGATATCTCGTCGAAGTAGAGGGAGGGACATGATGGGAGGACCTGCGATCATTCGAACGCGTCGCCCGCCAGGGGTGGATCTTTTCCAGGAATGAGACGCAGGTACCCATAGGTCCCGTCTCCTTCGCAGTCCAAATCACGCTGCTTGCGGTCGTGCGGCAACGACCGGCTGATACGTTTTTCCCGGCTCGCCACCGAAGTAAGAACGAAATGGAACGCCGGGAGTTATTTTAACTCTGGCTGGGCGTGATGTGGGTGGCTTATCAAGACGGCCATCGTCCTGGACGCGGAGCTATCTGGGTGTTTTTCCCTTGCTCGCGTCGGCCGGGGCCCCGGCTCTGTTTCTGGAACGCAGGTCCGCGTTCTTTCGCGCGTGCCGTGGGTTTGGGAAGTGGTCGCCACGCGGGTCGTTCCTGACACACACAGGGCCCGTCTGGGGGCGGAGCGCTAGAGCATGCGTCGCCCACGCCTATCGATCGGGACGAGAACCCTAGATTCGGGGTTACGTTGGATACCCTACCGGACTCGTCGTAGCAGGAAGCGTGAAAGATGGACGATGAAGAGCGCGTTATCAACGCTGCGAAGCGTCGAACGGCTAGCTCCCTATGGTAGTAGTGGATGATGTAAACGACAGGGTGGCATGACGCAATGTGTTGGGACACTGTTACGCCGGAGTCGAGAGGGAGATTGGGGCGTCACTGCGTGGGACGGGAGTAGAGGTGCTGGCCCGTCAGTGGAGAGGGGAGCTGCGTTATCGAATTCGAGGACGGGTCCGCAGCGGGGAAAATAAACAAGTGTAAATATGTGCCTGGCATTCCCATAGCCGGACCGAGACCCCGGGAGATATTGGTCCACTGCTACCACCCGCACTCGCTCTTTAATATTTCTGTGTTTTTTCTTATTTCTTTTTTCCCTATGGCATATCCTCCGCTCGTCAGACAGGATGGCTTCCAGCTGCCCTCCCCCGCACACACCGCCTCCCCAAAGTCCACCCACGACGACGACCGCGACGACCATCTCTTCATGCCGCACAACGTCTCCTTCCTCCCCGAACCCTTCCGCAAGTTCCCCGCACAGGCCCACCATCCTGCCCAGCCCCCGCAACCGATCGACTTTGCAGACGAAATCGCCACACTTATCGACACCCCGCACGTCTCCTCGCACGAGCGATCGACCCACTCCCGCTCCCCCAACGACGACACGTACAGACACAACATCTTCGACATCTCCGCCCCAACCCAACAGCACCAGCACCCCCAGCAGGACGTGTACCAGCACGACTATGCCCAGTTCAACTCCACCGTCGCCACCATGCGCTATGATGCCCACCCAGATCCTGCGTTCCAGTACCGCCACTCGCCCTCCCCCATCCACCGCTCCCGCTCGCGGTCCCGCGCCCCCTCCGTCGGCCCGACAAGATCCGCCCGCCGCGATCGTCGTGCCAATTCCATCTCCTCGCACGTCTCCGGCACCAGTCCACCCCCCCGTCCTCATCCCCACGCAATTGTCATCCCCGGCCGCGGAAACTCCATGGGTGGCTTCTTTGTCCCGAACGGGACCAGTGCACCACAGGACTACAACCTCCCAACCCCCGATTCTGTCTCCCATTCATTCGGTCTACAGCATGCCCATCCCCATTCTCAGCACTCCCAGTTCTACACCGCACAGAGCCCCTCGTCGCCTTATTATCCCGGCCCGACCTTGGGCATATCCCCCACCGACGTGGAAGCCCTCGGTAACATATCCATCAATGGCATAACGCACCAGCTTGCATCGTCCCTCCCCGCTTCACACGTCACTGGCATTCCGAAGGCTGCCACTTCTACCCCCTCATCCGCATCAACGACCAAACAGCTCGATCCTGAAGCCCACCTGTCCGAAAAACGACGCCGACGTCGCGAATCGCACAATGCCGTCGAGCGCAGAAGGAGGGACAACATCAACGAACGCATCGGCGAGCTGGCTGGTTTGATCCCCGGCGTCCTTTTCGAGTGCGACGGTCCTCTCGCCGTGCCGGGCACTACGCCACTAGCAGGGTCAACTCCCGGGCCGAATCTCTCCGAGGACCTCTTTACCCTGGGTATCCTGAGCGAATCTGGTGCGCTATTCGTGTCTGCTGGTCGCAGTTTTTTTCATGAGCGTGTAATTCAACAGGAATGCACGTCTTGCCTGCCGAAGATGGTTTGCCAGATTTGCCGGAGGAGGGGTCGACAGTGAAAAAGGATCCCGGCGAGGAGGGCGAGGGGCTGTCGCCTGCCTCTGCATCCGTCCAAAACGGAATCGCGAACGGCCCCAACTCCAACAGCAACGATCAAACGACGATCAAAGCCAACAAGGGCATAATCCTTCGCAAGGTGAATCCCCACGCCACAACGCATATATCGTGCTTCTGACGCGTTTGACAGTCGGTCGAATACATTCGATACCTGCAACAGCTCGTGTCGGTACAGGCCTCGAGGGGAAGAGACTTGGAAGAGCGTAATCGAGTGTTGGAAAGAGAACTGGCGGCGCTGAGAGGTGATGCGGTACCGTCTGCGCCGTCTAGCTCGTCCTCCTCGCCGTCGGTAGCGTCTTCTGTGGTCTTGTCGATGTCATCGTCAGGCTTGTCGGGGTCTTCGCAGCCTTCCTCGGTGGCTCAATCCAACGGAATCGTGGATCGATGCGAAGAGAGCACCAATGATCTGGACATGGCAGATGTCAATGGAGAATTGGAAGGGGGGATCGAAGAGGTGGTTGGCGAGCCACGTGGACGACGGCTGGGACGCACGCGGGACAAGGCACAGATGCATCCGCTCGGACTCTCACTCGGGGAGGAAGACATGCAAATTTAAGCTCCGTCCTTTGATACCTATCCCATGCCCTTTAATCGTTTCGTTTTACTTCGTCTATGCGTTTCATGTCCCGCCCCATTTTCCACTCTTAAAATCCTTCCTCCATGTTTGAAGCGACACCTTGTTCTTCCACTCAACCTACCGTTCACTGCCCGATCTACGCGTTCGTTTCACCTTCCTATTCGAACGCGCACTGATGTCTTACTGTCATTTACCCGATTCCCCTCACTGTTGCCGTCCGTCACCCTCGCCGTTCACCAGAAAACGGTTTCACCATTCATGTGTCACTGACTCTTCTTGCGATCGATCGATCACTCTAATCTATTATATTTCCTTGTCCATTTCTGATTCCTTTCTGGATGTCATTTACGGTGTATGTTGTACGATGCATTGCATTCACGAGTCAAACGCGTGGGAGGGACGCCCTCTTGCCACTCTTGAACGCCTTTTACGTATATGAATTCTGTATATATAGTTGGTTAGTTATTTTCTCTCCTCTGGGGAATTTGATTTAGTCGTTAAATTTAATCCCTGGTCTTTGCGACGATCTGGCAACGACAATGTTGGTCCGTCCGTAGAGGGGTATTGTCCCGGGCCCGGCCCGGCCCCACGTGGGGTAAACTCGAGGCGACTCGGCGTCGAAGTCCAGGGACGCGCGCGCGTATGGGAACGACGAACCCAAGGTTCGGAGATGGACTCGTCACTTGACCACGATGGCGTCGAGAAACGAGCTCAGCGAAACCGCGCCATGTTCCGTACCGTCGTCCACGACACAGCCAGTTCCGGATCGCGTGACCCCATCTCGAACGATCTCCTGTTTCAAAGGGAGCGGCGACCTCGGATGGTTCGATCCGACGTAGAAGAAAAAAAGACACATAGATCGTCGTCTGAGCCCTGGGCCTGGGGCCTGAGCGCCGAGCACAAGCGCGAGGGGGCCCTCGCGACGGCCACACGTCATCGGATTCGTTATCATGTGCGACTGGGGAAGCTTCATTCGATGGAGTGCGTTACGTTTTCTACGATGCGAAAATGGTCACATCAGCGTCGACCTCTGTGGATCCTTCGAGTGGCTCCATGTCGCGAAATGGCTGGCGGAAAGTCGAGAGAGGACCGACGAACCGAGAATATGGCATGCCGTGTAAACGACCTGACCCTATGCGAGACTCACCACAGACGACCAGACGCCTACGATCGCATCCTCTCTCTCAAGAAACAAATAGGCCCGTCAGCGTATCTCTGGCGAACTTCGCTTCTCTCAACGAGCACGACGTTCCAACGGAACTCCTTCAGAGCATTCGGCAGGACGTCGCCGTATAGCTCCCCCGAGACCTTTTCTCGAGCGACGCGCGAGTACGTTCCTTCCCTATGGTAGCTCAAACCGCGACGATGCCTTCGTCTGAAACGAGAGCGCCGTCGATCCCAGAAAAGTCGCCGTCAGTGGGGACCCCAGCAGCACGGAAGTTTCCAAGGCCGGAGTGCAGCTTTTGCCGACGG
Source organism: Strobilomyces dryophilus (assembly GCA_038089955.1). Lineage (NCBI taxonomy): Eukaryota > Fungi > Basidiomycota > Agaricomycetes > Boletales > Boletaceae > Strobilomyces > Strobilomyces dryophilus. The sequence goes on from JBBPLT010000183.1 coordinate 19,486, forward strand.
AAATCGCGGTCGTCGTCGACGCGAGGTCTATGGCTACGGCACCGCTCGCCCTTTCCAACCCAGCGACGCTATATCTATCTCCTTGTGTTTCCGCAGACATGAAACTGTGCAACCACTGGCAGGACGTGTATATCTTCGGCGTGGAGCTGCTCCGCTAGAAAGCAGAAAAAGAGATCGCGTGGGCACGACGACGCAGGGGTCCAGGTGGCGGGAGGCCGCGTGCGGTCGAATAAAATAAAACGACATACTCGTCAGGAGTGATCCGAATCTTCGACGGGGGCACCCTCGGATCATGATTTATTTTTGTTGACATTGAGCGCTGCGCCGGTCCGGCTCATCCACGAGGGCGGGGGTGGGTCGGTGTGGGAATGGCGCTCGCTCGGTGATTAAAGTCTGCCTTCCTCGCACCAAGTCCGGGCAAGTTCAACTCGTCACCTGCGGTTCTTGGGGATCGGGCCGGTGTCCCGAAATCAAAAAGTGCCGAAGCACCTTCTGTGATGGACGATCGGTGCTCGTGTGTGCAGACGATGGCCGCACGGTTCAAGTGCCTTGTTAGGTAGCGAGGCTGAAGCATAAACCCGTTTGGGGACCTCGGTTTTCATCATGGAAGCACGATGCTCCTCCAGACGGTAGTCGCTCCGCACCACCCTCGAAGCCGCATGGTCTACGCCACACGACAGGCCCCCAGGGAATCCGCAATCCATGACCTCTACGACTGCCATCAAGCGACGATGCCGACGATCGCATTGGCCAACTCATCGGCGAGGCCGCCCTCGCTACCTGGAGGTTAGCTATAAGGACCTCCAGGTTGAATAGATCCGAGGGGAAAAGTGAGGATGGGATACACGCCACGTCGTCTGTCCTCTCTCAATTGGGACCTCCCCACACCGCGAACGAGGAGGCGACGGTGATAGTTTGGACGACATACGAAAAGAGACACGAAATTCAACTCTCTACGTCCCCCTCGTTGGATATGTACGAAGGTATTCGAATGTCAACCCCCCCTTGATCTTCGGCTGCAGGTGCAAGAAGTGAGATCAGTTGCGGCAACGATGGTTAGTGTGCACGGAGAGAACGCACGCGCAGCATGCCAAAAATATATGATCAGACCGAGCATCACCACGGCGAACGCAGGAAAGTATAACCAGTATGGGGAATAGTGCTGCCGAAGAAAAGCTACTTAGGGAAACACAAGTAGCACGGCTTTCAAGATTATACGCACGAAGAGGACAAGACCTTGTTCCCATACAGTCAGTACGCTTGTAAAACGGGCAGTCAGATGAACATACCGAAGATAAGTCCATAGAAGTCGCTGGTCAGTAAGGACATGTTAAGATAGGACGACGACGCAGTGCGGAAGAGCCAGGGAGCCAAAGAGAAAAACAAGAACATGGCTGCAGCAGAATCAGCTCTCTGCTTATTTCTCAGGTGCAAGAAAGAGCATACACAGGGTACATATGGACAGAAGTCCAACTACGATCGGGTTAGCGTGCTTGTGAGGCAAGGTCCGGGTTCTCCTACTTGTCACGCTGTTCCACGGAGCAAGCGCTATCTTATCTCGCTCCAAAACAAATGCTTGGATGCCGGTCACGATGGTACCCCACATACCAAGTTGTCCGATAAGCTGGGACTCATGCGTTCAGGATTTCAGGAAAATAGACGGGGGTACGCACCTCGTAGAGCGGCGAATGTCTTACAAGGAACTCTTCTGTTGCGTTCACTGTGTCGTGTGTCAGTCGCCTGATTCGCTGTTGCGCATTTGTCCAAGCACTCACCGATGCCAAAGGTTGTGGCAGCCACAAGTATCAAGGCGTCTCCTATCCCGCGGTTCACGGCATGTTCATCTTTACCTGTGACCAAGTCAGATATGACTAGGAGGCAAAGACCCCCGGTGCAGATCATGACACCCTGGGTATGTCAGCAAGAATCATCACAAGCGGAATAGACCGGCACCTACCAGTATTTGGGTCCAATGATACTTTGTCCTCATATATATCCAACTAGTGAACAAGCATACTGGGATAGTCCATCTACGAACAACGTTGGCGTGGAACCATGGCCATAGACGAGGGTCTTACGCGTCGAGCAACATGCATGACAAGAGATCGGTATAATTGTATGCCTTGTAGAGTGGTCAAGTTTCGGATACTGAGGACGAGCTAAATAAATATCACTCACCTTGACAGCAAGATAGTTTCCTTCTGCATCGGCAAAGGATAGGAGAAAGTCTGAAATACGATGAGTTGAGGAAGAACAAGAAGCATGCCCTGCAAAGACTACACACATTTCCATCCATCACGATACATGAACTTCGTCCAGCCTCTGAATCCATCTGCGGAGGTAAGTAGATAAAGGGTGGTTGACGGGCTGCACTCACATCTATGAATAGTATAGGGTGTGTATACGATAAAGACGAGAAAGTATCTATGGAAAACAGGAAAATATAGGGATCGCAGACGATGAAGAGAAGAAAAGTTTACCCAAGGAACGTCTGCGTACAAGGCAGGACCCAATGATGTTCAACCAACTTGCTGGTCGCAACGGACGAACATGTAAGAGCGAAACTCAATAGTTGCCCACCGAGAATAGAGTATGTGAAAGATGGTGTCCAAAGGCTGAGGAAACGGGCGTATAGACTCTTAACAATCGAGATGGGAGAGTCAAAGACAATCGAGGGCCGAGCATGTTTCGACAATGGGTACGCACAATCCGGTGAAGACATACCAGCTTCGTCCTGTTCCTTTAATTCGGAAGACGAATCAGAAGGCATGGCGAGAAGCTGGTATTCGTCATGCAACGGATCCGGTCGGCGTGACTGGGGTTTTGGAATGAGCCATTGTTTCCACAGAGAGATGAAAGCCGCTTTGTTTTCGAGGATAGCCGACTGTGAGTTATGTGGGGGAGCGATGATACGAAGCAACACACGTGTTCCTGTGACACTCTCCATACAAGATAGGCTCCTCGACCCAACCAATGCTCCGTCAGCAGGCACTTAATGCGTTCCAGGACTTGTCGCGACGCGCAGTTGAGACGTCACAGAGTCCGGTCGATGGGAATATTTGGACCTGAAGCTGGAAAGTCGGCGGTTGGCCGGTGCGAACCGAGCGGCTGTAAAGATCAAACATCGCCAAATAGACGCGTCGCGCAGGTTTAATCCCGACCGTACCCCTGGAGGACACCAAGACCGCACAGCCATGCTGGATGGATACATGTCTGACTATGCTGTTTCCGACGACGTGAGCACTCCCCGCGCGCTCAAGTCCCTTCTGACCGTCACGTGTACGCCTTCCATCAGATGGAAGAAATCCTCGAGATGTCGCGATGCGAGTTTCATAAAGACTCGGGTAATGCTGAGGCACCCACTGAGTCAGAGCATCCGTCCTATCTTCGCAAGCACGAGATGACTACCCGCTTGTCTGCACTTGATTCCGAGATCATGACAGTCGATGAACAGATAGAGCAGCTGCAGACGCTGCGACAAACCCTACTTCGAGAGAGGGAAGAAGTAACACGACAACATAAGACGATGTCGGGGATGCAACCTGCTGGAGGCACAGTCATCAACGGAAAGGGGAAAGCCAGAGCGAGCGCCACAATCGACTATACCGTGGAATTCGATTGGGGTCCTCAACTAAAGGGTACGATGAAAAGAGTGTTCGGAATCACCAGTTTTCGACTCTGTCAACAAGGGTGAGCGCCGGGCTCTCCCTTTGCTCCCCGGCGTCGCTCAAAGTTCTAGGGTTTGCAATGCCAACATGGACGGTCGCGATGTAGTCTGCGTGATGCCAACAGGTTTGCGGTCCCTCATTTGCAGTGCGAAGTGACTTGGTGTTCACTTTTTCAAGAGGCGGTGGAAAATCGTTGACGTACCAGCTTCCAGCTCTACTAATGCCAGGCTGCACACTGGTCATTTCACCCCTCATTTCGCTCATAACAGACCAAATTTTGCATCTCAGGGAAGCCGATGGTAAGCTAGTTCCTTGTATACCACGACTACTTTCACCGTTATTTCGCAAGTTGACGCTGTCATGTTGACTGGCGGGACTTCCAAGGCACAAGCGAACGAGATTCAGCAACGGTTAGCTGCAATGGCATCTTCACGGGGAGGGACGCAAGAAAAGGAGATAAAGCTGTGCTATGTTACCGTATGTCTTTCTCCTTCGGCTAATAGACCTCAGTGGCCACAACCACCTCTAGCCCGAGAAGATTGCGAAGAGCAAGCGCTTCATGTCTCTTTTGCGCAAACTCGTGGAGAACGGAAAACTAGGCATGTCTTCTGTTTATGGAAACGCATCTTCAAGTTGACAGCGCCCAATCCAGCACGCATCGTCATCGACGAGGCTCACTGCGTCTCCCAGCTAGGCCATGATTTCAGGTACACACTCAATCCAGGAGTGTTTCGGTTGCTAAAATATTCCAGGCCCGACTACAAAAAACTTGGTGTCCTACGACAATTCTTTCCTCATGTACCCATCCTCGGCTTGTCTGCCACGTGTCCACCGAGGGTCCTCCAAGACATCCTGAAGATTCTCCACATGAGACCAGTTGTAGACGGACAAGGTAAGGGAACTATGACGATCGCCGTGGTCGCATGACCCACCTCTTCCTTTAGCCGCTCCCAGGGAAGGGACGATTTATTTTTCTGCACCTCTGTATAGGAAAAATCTACACTATGCAGTGCTTCATAAACCATCGTCCTCGAAAGAAATGTTGGCACTTATGTCCGACTACATCTTGCAGAAACACAAAAACGACAGCGGGATCATTTATTGCCTCTCAAAAAAGGTGTGTTATTCGACGATCATGCTAGCGAGCGTCGTCTTCAATGGCCGACAGGACGCGGAGACAGTGGCGATCAGCTTGCAAGAAGAGAGCAAAGGTCGAATTAAAACTGGCGTGTATCACGCGGATGTACCCGACGCTCAGAAGGAGGGACTTCACAGACAGTGGAGAGATGGTTCTGTCCAAGTTGTTTGTGCGACAATCGGTACGTCTTTTGCGTTGCTTCAGCTGAAAGTGCGTAAGTGAATTTCGTCAGCGTTTGGACTTGGTATCGATAAAGGAAATGTACGCTTCGTGCTGCATCACACGGTAAGTGGTCATCCATCTTTCCACTGGGCGTCGGAGTCCTGATGAATATAGATATCCGTGAGTAACGTCTTCACGTCCTCGAGTCTGTGTCTAATTCTTCATTTCCTAGAAATCGCTCGACGGTTATTATCAAGAATCTGGGAGGGCTGGAAGAGACGGTGGAGACGCGGACTGTGTTCTTTACTACAGACCTCAGGATGCCGCACGCCAGTCAGCCATAACGTGTTCGGACACTGACGGACAAGCAAAGCGTGCGTATCGCCTCGCTTCTCAGTGTCACGTTATTCATTTGTTACCGTATCCAAGTATACGACATGCTTCGTTTTGCGCAAGACATGCAGGAGTGCCGGAAGATCTTGTTCGCGAAGTGAGTCTTCCTCCCACCTACACGCGTATAGCGCGTTGATTAGCTTCTAAATGATTCATATCCACCTATTTCAGATACTTCTCTGCTTCCTCTGATCTTTCTATGGCCTCGTGGACAACGGAAGAATCAGGCGCGATGGATAAATGCGGACACTGTGACAACTGCACACGCCCCACCGGGGTGGTATCCCACAAAGACGTCACGCTCGATGCGTGGCAGATCGTAAAGATCGCCCAGGCTGTCCATACCGAAGGAGGGAGGCAAACCATAAGTGGTTTGAGTGATTTGGCAAGAGGCGCAGCAGGCGGGTCCTTCGAAGCTGGTGGTAAGCGAAGGAAGGGCAAGGAGAAGGTTCGCCTGGATTACAATGCTGTCGCCGGAGGACAAGTCGTGCTGGCGAAAGACGTACGTCATTATTCTCGTTTCAAATGCCGTTCTTGCTCATTTTTGCTCCCCTTTGTCCGTGGATCTGGCGACGATGGGATGATGACTTGGATGTTTACTAGGATCTCGAGTCGCTTGTCGTGCACTTGCTCTTCTCGCGGTACCTCAAAGAAGCTTTCTCGTCCACTGCATACACCGTCAACGTGTACATCGTGCCGGGCGAACTCGCCCTGCGGCTCACGCGGTTCACTCGTGCGGACATACTCGCTGGCAAAGGCCCGCGGATCTTTTGTTCCTTTAAACTGTCACGTCGCAAGTCCTCCTTGACAGACGCGACAGCTGGTCGGAAGAAGAAACAACCCGCGCAGCTCAGTGGCGCAGCAGCGGCGAAGGCTAGTACGGAAGTTGGCAGTGCATGGGCAGCGGCGGGCCCGTCGCGGCTCCCAGACCTACTGGCAAATGCCCTCGTGACCAAGAAGCGCACGCACGACCACGTCGAACCTTCGGAAGCGGACGAGGACGAAGAGATCGACCAGCTGATCGACGACGTCGAGGACTTTACGAGCGCGCTGCGCAAGATCGATGAGGCGCCTCTTTCGGATGCGGAGAGCAGCGGGAACGAGGACTGGGAGTATTCGTTACGGCCCTCGGCAGGGGGGTCGAAGAAACGGAAAGTGAACTTGCCGTCCAAGGGTCCCTCTAACCTGGCGAGCAAGCAGCGTGTAGACGACGACGTAATATCGTTGTCCTCGGATTAGAAGGTGTTCTCTTATTTTACCTCAGCGGTGGCTGATACCTCTGCATGTCACCATTCATGTAGGAACAAAGTGTAGGTGGGGGCTATTTGACGCAATCCAGGCATTGGTCTGTTACATGTACTTCTACGGAGAATAAAATGTAGCTATACTCATGATGCCCAATAATATGAACCAGCAGTCTCGAGCGTGTATCCCCCATGAAACACACGTACATGATATCAAACGGTCGCTCAAACCCCGTCTGCCGCTGGATGCAGTGGAGATGACGAATCAGAAGCACGCTGCGCTTGCACGCACGTATCTTGGGTCCATACAAGAATAATACCTGTACGGTCGGACACCACGAAATGAATCAGTCAATCTCCTCCAATCGCCAAAGGGGATCAGGAAATAGGGGGCACGAAGAAGGGTCTGAACGTACGAACAGCGTGGGGGCCATCACGAAGGTAAGAATTGCCAAGAGGGCGAGCGCCCATTTGTACGTCAACATCGCGACATTTTGTTGGGTGAAGAGTGGGAATACTTGCCAACGCCATCCCGTTTCTTGTGGACGAGACCGATAACTCCGAATGGGAATGCACGTGCATGGATGACATCTCTGCCCGGAAGACGCACCTTGTTATCATCGATCGGACGTAATTATAGAGTTTGAGACTCGAACCAATCCGCGAGATATAAGAACGTCACCATGACACCTTTGAGTGAAAATGAGGGGTCGATCAGTGAAGTAAAAGTGCTGCAGCTAACCGACAGTCTGATGACAGTGCCAGCCAGTGTATTCGTGGTGACGCGGTCCAAGCAAAGGTGAACATTCTGATTGGAGGACAGAGTGCAGCGACGCATACAAAATATAACCCGCGGCTTCTTGTTTGCGAGAAGTGTCTCCTGTATTTGGTACATATATCAATCTTCTTCGGCACCTGCCTATAGAGGTTATCTTGGTGCAGGTTTGGGGACAATCCAACTACAGCGCCGATGCTAACGGAGCGAAGGTTCGACTTACCTCAAAGTTAAGTACATACACATATCCAGTGTTGAATGTCGAATCCGTGCACCACTTGAAACATGGGAGGAACTGCTCTGGAGGCCCACTAAGCCACTCCTTCCTCGAACTGTGAACAGATCGCGTACTCCAACAAGTGATATATCACGCCCAAAACCGCCATATCTGCAGTCGAATAATCAGCCGAAAGAAGGAAGATGCACCGCCTGGGAACTCGCACTGAAACTTTGGACGGTAGGCTCAGTAAGCAAAACCGGGTCACTGAGACATACATAATGGTCGAGTACACGTTGTCTTGATGAGACTCCGGAGGTTCCTCATTTGTCTTGGTCTTCGCTTTCTTGTCACTATTTTACGTTGGGACCTTGCGATCTGAATCAGGATAATAGAGAGACCCATCTGGATAAAGACAGCAACTCCTCACAGTGCAACCACGACCTGGGCGAGGGTGAACACGATTGACGAGAATATGTATATCAGTCGTCTGCTACCTTCCTCAAAGGGGACAGACGAGCAGTGGATGAAGCGTATAAAAGCGACAAACTTCACTGAATGGTGACGTAGCCAGGGGGACAATACCGAAACCCATAGCATAGACACCGAGGCCCAGCGCTGCCTGCAACTAACTTTGTGCAATGTAAATCACGTGTCAAGGATGGTGTGCTGATCGAAAACGATGAAGCTACACCTGAAATAACAGGCGTCGCGACATTGTGAGAGGGGGACATACCTGTCAACGCAGTGAGGTAGCAGGCCGTCACAATTGTGGCCCTTTAGGTGAAGTTCTGGTGGGTTTCGCTAATGCCTGTCTTCAGACTCGACCTGTCAGTGCTTAACTGAGTGGTGACACGTGGAACAGGGCATCTTCACGGTACAAATAAGGTGTCGTCGCGATCCGCGAACGCATTCGGAGGCACAGTCCCAAGAAAAAACGTCCGACTTTTCCAGGTCAAAGAAAATGCCAGTATGTATCAAGTTCGCCTGCATCATGGATGCGCCGAGGTATAGGGAATCTCTGACTAAAACCATTTTGCCTTTGTATTTGTTTGTTTTGGTCACTTCTCGCGTCTTATCCTCAGGCTCGTGCGCGTGAATGGTGCTCTCGTGGAAGGGCAGTTTGACGAATCTGTCGTGCGTTGTGTTGTGGTCACCCATCTCGTTTCGTCTTGCATTACTCGTGTATGCTGTCACACAGCCTGACTATCTTGGAACCTCTTTCACAACCGATGTTCAAGTAAACATCAACATGCCTCTGTGGCGATGATATTCCTTCGTGCCGCGAGGAGCGTGATTTAGGTCTAATACCTGGTGTCGACGCTGATGAGCTGCTTTTCAGCCACCCGGTAGTGGTGATGTCTCAGACGATGTGCGTGAGTGTCAACTGCTGACAATGAAAGTATTGGCAAATCACCGTTGGGATACCTGTTCGTGTGTGTGTGTTTCCCTGGGGACTCCGAGCGTTTGCAGCACACTCCCTGCTGTGATCTTTGCGCTGGATTTGGTAAGTTGTTGTTGCTTTCTCCATGCACCTAGTACCTGCCAATCGTGACGCTCGAATCAATCAAAAGGGCGTTGGAAACTTTCATGTGCGACTTCAAAGTAAGTATCATCAGCGACCACAATTTTTACTCTAACTTTCACCTATGGAATCCTGTGAACCGTCTGTTGGTCATAATTTTCGCGGCGGGCTACCACACGCCGGAGATTGTGACAGTGCCTTACCAGTGAGGATCACTCTCTTGGGCTGGCTTGGTTCAGCCTACGTACACCTTCATGCAGTTTTCAGACAAGTCAACCAGATACTGATTTCTCGGAAGCTGGAATTCAATTTCAACGCAGAGACTTACGGGTTTTTCGGTGAGAGATCCTGCTAGTAACAGGTCATCTCATGAAAAAGCCCACTGTAGTACAGAATTCACTGACCGGCGACCGGCATGATGTTTGTGAAATTGGAACGGCTACTTACTGAAGCCCAGGCTGCAGGCTGAGTTGATGGTCCCGTCAAGAAGTCGTTATTTGAATCGGACAAGGATAGCCGGACAAGTCAAACTTTGAACCGGTGGAGATTATTTGGCGTGGTAAGCGCGACTTTTGCTTCGAGGGGATAGAAACGTACTAGATAGCCCACGGGCATTGCGCGGCTGCATGGTCACCTAGATCGGCATTACAGTGGACGCACCGAACAAGGGCACGGCGTGAGGACACACCGTGGGGTAGCCTTCGAATTGTACGAAGAGCATCAGCATCCCCCAAGTCAGTATAGTAACATGATAGATCTACTGCCGATCTGATCCATTAACGGCTGGCTCTGTGATGGACGTCGTTGCCATCCCCTCAGGTTGCAGTTGGCCCGTTGCCGACTCGGAAGTCATATTGTCAGCGTTGCGGCGCGTCAATTTCAGGACATGTGCCAGGTCTTCTCCGCTTTCAGGAGATTCTTATTCGAAGTCCTTATCTGCTTTGCGCCATCGACGAGATTTTAAATTATAGGATCCATGACCCAATGGACGACCTGAGAGAATTGGGGAGGAACGAAGCTGGGACATGACCCATGGCCGGCCCCGAGAGCGCTGGAGTGCACTGAAATGGGCGAGGACAAGCGCTGCTGCGGGGAAGACGAGGGACGAGGCGCGAGCCTAACAAGGAGCGCCTGACACCCAAGTCTATCAATCTTTGGTCGAGTCAGCCAGGTCGACCGTGTACCCGTCGTCGTGCACGCTCGCCGAGGTTGTCACATGCCCTCAGCGGGTCCAGCCTCGTGCCCCTCCTTCCTGACTGAGTCTCAGATTCGAGTTGAGCACGTCGCGCACCTGTCATCGCTGAGGCTGCCAAACACCCGCTACGGGACTAGTCTCGTGCATTCACCCATTTTTCCTCCTCTTGCTTGCCGCTTCGCTGTACACGTCGTCACTGGCAGCCACCGGCAGGTCAGGCTCCATCCCGGGCCAACGAGTGCTTTCCTTTCCTTTCCCATCCGTCCTCTCCCGTTCGTGCTCCCTTTCTTCCCCCGAGCAGCGAGGGACGGAGCGACGTCCAAATATCGACCAATGGTAACGGAAAAAACTGTTGTTTGATTCCTGAGTTACTGCTACATTGTTGACAAGAGTGAAGTAAAACGAAGCGAAAATGAGGGCGTGTGGCTCTGTACACGACGCAACTGTAGGCTACAACGTTATCTGTGAGTGTTGGATGGCGTACGTACAACGAGCGTGAAAATGCGACGAACGGATACAATATTATCAATAATATACTCGACTCCAGTGAAGAAACCCGAGCGATGAAAGGGGAGGCGATAATTGGTACGAACGTCGAAAATTGTACCATAAGTCACAAAATGTGATTGTGATTGCAAATCGTGTCGAGGATATTGTCCAAACCTCAAGTCATTAACATCATCAGTGTCAGTTGGTGCGCAAGAACATTGCCACCGGGATGGGTTTCCTCTTCAGCCGATTGGACGACCCGTCATGGCCATCGAACTAGGAGGAGCTCGTCCCCGCACTTGACGTGGACGATTGCGAACCTCGCCGACGAATACGTCTACGCGAATTGCTCGGCGGCGATGGTATCGCAGGCGTACCATGCTTGCATTTAAGGGCCTTCGAGGGTGTCGAGAGTGAGGGGATCTTGTGATGAGGGGATGGAACCCAACGCGCCCGAGAACTAAAGACGCCTCTGAGCGGCGAGAAGAGGGAGCCTGTCCGGTGTGACTCAGCAGCGACAGAGCCCAGTGTGCTGGACGACCAACGACTGCGCAAGCGTTCTTCTGAAGGTGAGCTTGGGGGTGAGTGTGCATGAGTGGAGGCTGAGGACGTAGAGGATGGAGTAGAGTCAATGGAAGAACGTGGGCCGTCTGAGTCCGTGCTCGAACGAGGAAGTATCACTTCGCTATACATTTCAGATAGGCGGGTTTCCGCGGTTGCAGACGTGTATGCGAATGAGGGCCGAGAGTAGATGCACGCGTTTTCGTCATAGACTACTTCGTTGACAATAGGTCCGCTAAACAGGTCATTCAGACTTTTTCCCGGTAGAGCACAATCCTCAACGTCTAAGGGAATTGACATTCGTGGGAGGGGGCGGGACACCACTGGGATCGGCGGAGGTGGATAATGTGGAAGGGGTCGCATATTGCACTTGCTACGGACGACGAATTTTTGAGTAGTCGTCTGAATTAATGGGTGGTTTGAGATCGAAGGCATAGTGGAAGCCGGAGGGGTGGCAGGTGGAAGAAGTGGGAGAGGCTTTGAGTGTCTGCTACGACCACGAGGTTTCTGCTGAAACACTTCGACGACAGCAGGCGAAGACTCCTGAGCGAGAATAAGGGAGTCCCGACGGGCAGGGAAAGTGGGAGACGGTGTGGCAGAAAGAAAGGAAACGAAGTCCTCCAATTCGCGGGCATAAAAGTCATGCTCTGCCTCCTCCGTTACTTGTGTTGCAGTCTGAGGTGCTGTGGAGTTCTCGGGCATTCGTTCGACACAGGGAGCGAAAATTTCGAATTCCCGTTCCTCATCGGATGTTTCCTCGTCTCGGCAGATCAAGTGGCGTGGCTTGGTAATACAGAGAGGACGAATAGAGACCCGCTGGGGGGGAAGACGAGGTGTAAGAAGCACGAAGTCACATCTATCCTCGTTATCGGAGGTCCTGGGAGTAGCTAGAACATCTTCGCTTGACGTGCTATCGGATGTTGAAGATGAAGCAGAAAGGGCAGGCGAGCGGGGTGCGTCACCAGCGAACGTGAGCAACGCGTTATCGATTGAAAAAGTGTAGGCGGAAAGGGTAACCCGAGAAGGATCCATATCTGGCTGTTCCGGAACGATTTGCACTGGACGGGCCGTCACTGGTGAATAGGCGGCGCTGATGTCGAGTACATCCGACAACTCAGGGATGATTTGGAGTGGCGGAGGTCGAGTTTTTCGGAAGGTAAGCTCGGAGGAGCGGGATGATGGACACACAAGGTCCGTATCCTCAGCATTCTTTCGAGTTCGAGTTCGAGGAGAGCGCTTAAGTGAGGCGCTATGGAAAACTGTCGACGCGTGAGCCTTTCCGCACAGAAACTGTAGGAGATGTGTTTCGATGACATACACATTTCAAGTTGGCTTCTGGTGGATAAGTTCTATGGTGCTCGATAACTGCAGCTTGAAGCTGTGATAGAGGAAAGATGCGAAGGGCTTCAGCGAAATGATTATATCCGTGCTGCGGCGTGGGTAATAAGTCACGTCACCGACAATAGGATGATTTAGAGGGGCACCTGAGGCTATTGTGCTCGTCCATCCCGCCTTTTTGTCGTCTAAGATCCTTTGTCTTTGTCTTCTTTTGTCAAACAACACTTACTCTGTTTGGATGTTCCATTCAGCGCCGCGGACTTGAAAACATATTTGTTTGTACCTTATCCAGTAAGTTTATCACCGCCTTCTCCCGCTGAGGCGGGACATCCGCCTCGCAGGCAAATCCATTATTTATTTCCTCCACTTATGCCATGCCCTTCTTTGAATATGTTCGATCAACGGTTCAAATGTTGACTCACTATATACCCATTTCGATTGATTCGACTGCCCTTGTGGCGCGTGACAGGCAGGTCATGGCTGTGCCATGACAGAGTCTCACTTCTCACTTCGTCGCACACCCAATCGTACCACATTCCTTGCCTTTATTGTCCTGTCGTCATCGCCGCTTGCTGTGTTCGTCGGGTTGCCCCCACTGGGACCAACGCTCGCCCGCCGCCCCAATTATTTGAGCCGAACGCTCTGCGGCCACGCTATCTTCGATGGCTAGGATGCTTGCCCGTCGTCTTCACTGCATCATTTTGAGCGCGAACGCTCGTGCGTTACCCTCACCACGTCTTTTCGACCCTATCGCCGGTCGCCCTTGGCGCATCCTTTCGAGCTCGGGCGCTCTCTCATGCTCCGATCGACCCCGTATTGCAGTGTACTTACCCATCTCCATCCAGCCGTTAGCCTTGTTGGCATTCAATCTCTGGACGACGGTCATACCCTGGATGAAGTGGGACCGGTGGTTATATCTAGGCAATAATAGCTCACTCTGGTCAGCGCTCGTCTGATATGATCACGAAGTTGAACCTCTCACCCTGAGCGACTGCTCCGGTGCGCATTTCGTGCTATCCGGGACTGCACTGATGAAGCGATCCCAACAATTTGAACGAGGATTGAACAGTAAATGGTGGCCTTCGCGAGCATGCTTCGAAGATGGTATTCTTTTTGGCCTGTGGACCCACGATATTGCACCATCAGAATCTTTGTCTTCGAGGAATACGCTCAACGCTGCAACACGCAAGATGGTATTGCACCGAACCCTGCTTGTGTGACCCTGCTTTTGTCCACGCAGAGATTTCCATGCAATGCTCGTCCCACCACAGAAGGGAGCTGATTTTGATCCTGAGCGTTCGAGCTTAAGCTTGCGACACGATGCATCACGCGTGAATGCGCTTCACCCGCCGTTGATGCGAGTCTGACTCGGACCGTCGTACCGTGCGACTCTCCCATCGGGTCCTTCGAGCGCGTTCTGAGTCGTGACATACTACTAGTACGCTACCTAGAGTTCTGAACAGACATTGTTTGCGAAAGTCCGAAGTCCAGACTTTTGGGAGGCCTTGCGCCTCCCAGCAACGGAAACAGCCGACCATAAAGCCCGCTCTTGCCCTTGGCGAGATATGCTCTTTGACAGAATCTACAATGGTGACGGGTAATATCGAACCGGCATCACCCACCGACGGAAATCCCGGAAGGTGAAAGTGGCTTAGACCGATGCCAGCAGTCAACTCTCACCTCGGCGCGCCCGCGCTCTCGGACATCACCCGTCCCTCAGGCGTCCACTGCAACTAGATAATGAAACATGAGGCTATTGGATTTCACATCCCTCTGCTGATAGAAGTGACTTCTTAATCTCCGTCCCCATATCCAACGGTTGGACGTGAATGCCAGCGAGTTTCCCCCCCCCCAACAACAACAGAATTTGAAAAACAGCCTGAAAGAAAGGAATTCCACGTGTTTCAAAGGACGCTTGCAGGACTTTCGGTCTTTGCAAACTGTGAAGAACGAGTTGCTGTCATGTCCTTGTCGATCACGATCAACTCTACAGCTAACTCCTCTGGTCGCTTCTGTTGGAACACCTTGATACTTGATGCGATCTTCGTCGAACTTGAAAGCTCGCGAACGAAATGGGTATTTGGTTACTTGGGCGACGCTTGGGAGCTCTAATCACACTCGTTGAAAGGTGGGTCTCGAGGCTACATCCCAGTGACTGCTTTGCCAAATCAACTATCAGGCACGATCTCAATGTCACTCCAAAGATGCGGTCAAGTCAATTCTTCGGTAGACAAATATTCGTACAATGGTGGTCACTCGACAAGACAACGCATCCCACACCGCACACTGAACAGCTCACATCGAACACGACTACTTCTTTTCTGCCTTTTCTGTCTCTTTTCCTGCAGTATACAATTGAAAAGGAAATCGTTGATATACATACCCGACCGACGCGTCTGAACCTGCGAGTGACTCGGAAAGTAAGTACCAGCGTCGTCTACCGGAGAACCGAGAACTCGCCTAGAACGCTTTCCAGGCCATCCCCGAGGCGAATGCGCCGTGTGCCTCCTGGCTGTGGAATTTGATAGGCGCACTGGGGTCAGAATGGTTGAACTCGATGACGTGCGAGTGAAGCGTCAACTTCGGCGCCTTGCTCGCGTGCAGGTCGGCAAGATTAGCGGAAACACCTGGGTCTGCGGCGGCGAGCTGGGTGCCGTCTGGTCGCACCAACCTCGCACCGAAACTTTCTTGGAGTAGAGTAGCCAGATGACCAACCCCGGTGATCACAGCGAGCCGAGTGAGGTGGAGTCGACTGACCAAGTAAGTGATGAGACGAGGGTCCAGAGGCATGTGACCGCGGACGGTGTTTCCTGCAGCCCGTCGACTGACGCAGGCTGCACACCTATCTGGATCCGCACGCGCGAGCACCGACACGCTGTTTATAACGTGGGTATCGTTGCCATGGTTGAGCAGGTAAAGTTCAAGACGATACGACCCAGTGTACGCAAACTCGGGGAGCTCTCCAACAAGATAGAATTGGCGCAGATGCGTGAGCTCGCCAACCCGTTTCAAAAGGAGATTGTTGTGAATGGCAGCGTGTAGAGGGGACAGAACAGAGAGTCTCTGGTGCTGTTGAACGACATCGTGGTGATCCGGACTGAATTCGTTGTACAGAATTCGTCGATAGCGCTCTCGGAGAACGAGGTCATCGTGATTATAAGCAACCCCGACGTCGACTTCCTCGCCAGTCCGAGGGTCTTTGATTGGAGGGTATGTATAGTCTGTTTATGGATGTCCGTTATGATGTCGTATGGCAAGAAGGGGAGAAAACTAATTACACTTGTTCACATTCGTGCTCAGCAAACCACGTGCATCCTCGGAAGTCCAATAAACATCCTGTTGGTTGCGGAAAGGGTGGCACGGGGTTTTATTGTCCACATCAGTACCTGGTTTCTGATAGAAGCTCCCGTCGTCGGTGACTACAGATCATAAATGACCGGCAAAAGAAACAGAATCGAAAGACATACTGAATGGATGTGTCTTCCCGGAAGCATCCACCCAACCATTTGCGACCCAGTAGTTTGGATAGAGGTACTCCCAGAAAGCATAGAGGCGGTCAACGTTGCAGTGATGTAGGAAGAAAATCGGATCGAACCCTATAAGTATTTAGTATAGAATACATCCCGTAAACGTGGTGGATGGAAGGTACCTGCATATTCGTTCAGAGACTGCAATGAATTAGTATAACAGAGTAAAACGGTAACCATAGGATGCGTACCATCGATCCATCCCCTCCACAGTGGAGATGCACTTGGTTGTGAGGCTCCTCAAGTGACGCTAGACGAGTCATCAGAATTCAAAGACACAAAAGAAAGTACTCTTGGGAACATACGAGGCATCGTTGGCATCACAGGGTAGATCTTATCAGCTGTCGCGCCAGTGTTTGAGAAATATCCCCACCTACATCGCACTGTGAGCGAGCCGTCTCGTTGAGCGGCACAGCCGACTTACATGTTTCCGCCATATCCGGGTTTCGAAACCGTCAAATCATATGTGAACAATGCAGCCACTTTGGCCCTGAGCCAGTGAATAGGCTGAAGTTGTTCAATCTGATCGCCCACTTTGATGGTACCCCCTTTCAGCCACGCGCTAGTAACGTTTAAACCTTCAGCATAAGATGTTGACATTCAATGATATGGCTTACTCCTGAGCCTTGTCATACTGCTCGTCCTTTGGGTTACTGCGTTGTTCCTCCTTGATCCAGCGGAAAGTCCGAGCCCACGAGGACATATATTTTGCATTGTCCGTCTCGCCTGGGAGAGAAGCGTACTTGTAATGGTTTAAGGGGTTATCGACCTCGACCGTTTTACCGTCGACAGTGACAATCGTCATTTTCGTTTCCTGACAGACCTTCGGGATGCCGTCCTCGGTCTTCTCGGGTCGGCTCCAGTCCCAGAATCTCCAGAGCACATCAGCGTGAATATCGATCAATGTGTTCGTGACTCACGGGAATCGAAGCTGATTGGCTTCTTTCTTCCATTCGTCATTGAGGTTCGACGCGATCGCGATCGCCTCTTGGACAACAGCTTGCTACTCAGAAGTATCAGCACAGTTGAATGATAAAACGAGTGTGTGATTTACCTCGAGCAACAATAACAAAACACGATGCCAAGGCGGGAACAGAGCCGCTGAGGTCTTCAGTGTCAGCATGCCTCAACAAATCAAAGCGGAATGACAAACCAGCATGGTAACAGTAACCTTGCGGCATAGATTTTGTCAGCACTGACGGTTCCCTCAAATGTAGAGGACGATAATTTACCTCCCCATTTCTCTGAGGCAGAACCCTGCGGTCCCTTGGGGTCACCACTGCAAATAGTCAATTGCACACTGATTGACTATGCACATGTAGACCCCTTACCTGTATGGGGTATAGGGAAGTCCGTGAATGGAGCCTGGAAACGGCTCAGCGTTGAGTGATGATCAGCGTCACAATGGGCTTACCTATCTGCATCCAGCCGTTAGGCTTCTTGGCGTCCATTTTGTGTACATTGATCATAGCCTGGATAAAGAGGGACCACTGGATGGGGTGGTCCTTCTGGAGGTCTCGCAATTCGTAACGGGTATAGACACCAGTGGTGATACCGGTGACGGGGTAGGTTTCTACCATGATGAAAAGAGACGAGGAGGTGAATCCAAAGAAAGGAGTGCCTAACACTGGGCAAGAATCTCGTCAAGCTTTTATCCCCTCGTCGACCGTATTTCCACGCTAATGTACCTAGAGCCCGACCAGGGGTATCTTGATGGCTCACTACCGCTTTCAGCCTTTCCATCCCGGATCTGTGACGATTATAGCCCAGCGACGCAACCGGGGTCGCATTAGATAGAGTCCTAATTGGTTAGTATTTGTCTGATGAGACGAATAGTGCGGTTAGATTCAAGCGATAATTATTCAGTCTTAAACAGCGCGCTAACACAGTCACCGATTCGGGTCTTTCACCACCATGCACAGTGTGCAGAGTCCATCCGCATAACGCGAATGAGATGATTCCAACAATTTGAACTCGTCTGGTTAAGCAAGAAACGGTGGTTGTGGTGAGTATAGGTTGATGTAACACCTGTTTGGGCCGATGATCTAATGTTGTTCCATCAGAATCTGTCTTCGCTTTCGATTGGAAACGCGCTCAACATAGGCGAGGTGATGGTGGTTCATTTCGCGCCGAATGGTGCAACATGTGTGACTCTATTTCGGTTCGTGAAAAGATCCGTGGTGTGGTCGGGCGGTCTTCGTTTCACCAGAAAAAAGGACTCAATGAGCTTGGCCCGCTGGATACGGCGTAGTACGTACCTATTGCGACAGTTGCAGGGGAGTTCTCGCGGCTCTTGAGCGAAAACGGGATTGCCTTCTTTGTCATTCAATACGAATCACAAGGCTGGCGTTGTACTTATGCATGGCCGCCGACGCCATCGCTGAAAATCATTCTAGTATTCTGATGGGCTTTTCCACAGCGCAAATGCCGCTTGTGATCTCCAGTGGCGGTGCTTACGTCACAACTTACTTTCAGCATCCCCTTGACTCGGCTTATCCGAGGTATACAAGATATTCCCGCAGGGGGGGGGATAGGTCGCACAGCGCATCTAGTGTCGTCAGCTTCGAGACAGTCGAAGGCGGCTAGTCGATGGCTGGGATGTATGCAGCTTGAAGAATCGAGAACCAAAAATGCCTCAGATCAGTGATAACAGAGAAGTTGCTGATCCATATCAACCCCGTTTCCCACACCGAAACCCCATGCTCGGCTCCACCCCGCATCTCCGCTCTCGTAACATGCTTCCAATCCCCCTGTCCCTCTGCGCACGTTCTCGATCTTCCCCTCTTCGTTTCTTCCTCGCCTCCCCCTCTGCAGCGCGTCATTGATGTGGGAAGATCGTGAACTGCGATATCTCACGATGTCAGGCACCCCGACGAATGCAAGCTGGCCGGTTCAACCTGTCCCCTGTCTTGACACGTTGGCACCACGATCGATATCGCCTCCAGGGGCAGAATCCAAATCCGTGCTCGTTTTCCAAGCTTTGCTTGCCCATTGCCCATTTATCGACACCTTGGCGGCTCAAGGGAAACTATATGACGCAGGTGGTTCACTCACATACATCGCTTGCGCCGTGATTGCATCTGGCACCCAATTGTAATAGCTCCAACCATGCGGTGTGAATGATGTATCTGATCCTCATCCATGCTATCGCCACGAGCCCACTGGATTAACGGACGATGCACTTGAGCAGAGTATTACGCCATCCCTTTATAGTTACATACCAGCCCTTCACGGAGACGGATGATATCGCCGACTGTGACTCAACGCCGCTTCCGCAGTCTGCGCGGCTTCCAGACCGTTCAGCTTGCGCCTAACGATGCCTGTCAACAAGAATGCGCGTGGAGATAGCGTAATCCCCGATGCGGTCGCGACGGATCCAACCTGAATGAAATAGAACATCCAAACGAGGGAGTCAAGAAACGCCGGGGTCCAACACGACACGGTCCATGTGTGACGTATCGATTTCGGATGACGGCGTCTTGACCAACCTGTGCAGTTCTGTAAATAATGCTATCTTGTCTGATAGCTGAGCCGAACAATGTTCGTTATCCAATAAGAGAGAAAGACGAGAGAGGGACAGACTTGGTACCGCACGACCCTCCCAGACGTGCACGGCACGACAAAGAGCAAGGTCTCTCGAGACAATTCTGCTGCATATATGACATGAGTATAAATGGGACGAATTCACGCTGCCCTTCCTGCAACTCACTTGACATGTCCCCGTGAACGAGCTTGTATGTCTGGAGACCCATATGGTTCTTCTCTTTGTTATTTCTCTTCTTCACACGCGTCGTCGCACTTTGCTGTAGCATTTTCACCAAGCTGCCCCGGACGATCTCCCATATGGCCATTCCGACGAAACACACAAACCTGGGTCTATGGCACGCGAGCTTGTCGAAGAGTGCGGGCACAGAAGACACCATCTCGGTTCGGGTGAGCTCGCTTGCCTGGAATTCATAAGTCACAGATTCGACCGTGGGCTCATCGGAAGCTGAACCTGTGTCGACGACCGTTCCACTAAGTTGGTCTACAGAATGATCATGTGTCTGAGTCTGACAAAGTGATGGCGGTTCTGATCCACCTACCAATCCAATATTGAATCTTTCCAGAAGTGAAAAGTCCTCCGAGGGAGGTACCAACGAAGCAGTCATTCCTGGCGGCGAGTACGTCGTGCTCCGAAAGGCAATACGTATTGTAGACGGCGTGAAAACTACCTGAACGGTGTAAGCATCGCCAAAAGTGGTTGGTTGGGTTCGCAAAATGGTGTCCAGTCTCAGCAGACATGCGTCCTGGACTAAAGCACATCAAGCATCAGTACGCGCTGGAGTCAGGCATGATCATCACGGATTGCACATACTCACTTGATTCCACAAAACACCACTCCACACGAACTTGACTTTAGGAGCACGAATTAGCCGAAAGGAAGGCGCACCGTCGAGACCGGGTTGTAGATAATCTTGCAACGGGTGAAGAGGTGGTTTTGTGTCATCATTGTCGTCTTTCTTCGGTTGTTCTGAGCCATGTGGACGGCTACACGAGCCTTTGTCGCCACGCTCGAGTAACCGTCGCTCTTTCCTCTTGCAGGCTACTGAGTCAGCTCGCTGTCGCTTCGTCTTACTTGCTTCCGATTCTCCAATCTTGCATTCAACCCGAGAATGAGCGGGTATAATTCTCAGCTGCGCTTCAGGTAGGAAAATCTGGATGGTCGCCAGGTATGAATCGTCCATTTCTCGAATGTTTAGACTGGCTGTAAATCGTTCGAGCGAACGATTCAGATGTCAAATTGGGTAATACCGTAAGCCAAATAAATGTAAACCCCTATTGTCGAGGCTCATCCGCTGTGATACTCGTATTTACTGCAAACTGACATCCCGTCGTTTGATTCACGGTCCGAGTTGGAAATAGCATCGTTCACTCTATCTGTGCGCACGCTCGTGCAGGGAAAAGGTTGCTCATCGTCGCCAACAGTACCGGAAAAGGTGATCCGATTGTCATCTCCATCCTGAGATGAACCAGACGCACACGAGTTCAAGCGCGTCACTTTCCTTTAGGTTTTGCATTTCATCCCCAGACCGTAGGCCGGAAAACGTCCCCGAGGCGGCCGAATGGATCCCTGGACCTGGACCTCTTCTGTAGCGAGAGCGTGCATCGGTACTGGTTCTCACTCGTCGAGTAAGTCCATCTGAGATGGACTTGAGTTCGCTTGAACACAGAACGAAGGAAAGCGATATCGGCAAGTGGCGATCGTCGTGCTGCATTCCGTGTCGCTCAGCAATTGTTGTTGGTCAAGCTGTACTGGCGGGCTTGAGCACTTCCATCACGACCCGCCGCTTGGCGCTAAGTGAGCGATCAGCGGCGAAACGTCGAACTACCGGTAGATGACAAGCCCCATTTAACGCTCAGCAATGTCTCAAATTGCTCGCACAGAGTGAAGGACCGAGTGCGATGTGTGATGTCGTGCCATTGTTCGAATACATAATTCAAACGCTGCCCGATGCGACTACCTTTTGTTCAGACGACTTGGCACTTCGACTAGGAATGTGCCACGAACTGGATATATGCGAACTTAACTGTACATACCGGACATGAATGCATGACCCGTCTACAGTTCATCAAAGTAAACTACAGATACCTGCGCGGCATCCACCAACTGCTGGAGAACGCGGATGGGAGCAACGTCGGAAGAAGGAATGGGGGACTGGGACAAGGGGGTTTCTACGTCCAATCGAGCCCTGCATCACTCTCTTATATGTCCCAGGCATTGGCGGGTGGCAGTCCGTGCGCACACGGCCCGCATTCCAAGCATCTCAACCGTCATTGGAATTGGAATGTCGGTGGGGCGATCGCCCGCACCGCCTTTCTGGTTCAGCCCAGGAGTCGGGAGTCGAAGACCTCGGATCCTGGTGTTTGTGCAGCCGTTAACGTGCAGCGCTTGACGACCACTGGATTGCAGGGGCTGCGCTCACGTCGAGCGGTCCCCAAGCACGCCTTCGTGGTGGGTCACTCTTCGGAGAAGGGAGAGAGGGAAATGGTCTATGCGAATAGATTTAATGCTATAGCCAGATATGACACAAAGAGGGAGAATGTGGGTACGACAAGATATCAGAGACACTCGAATCTTCAAACTAGATTCGTGGGGTGTGTGGGAAGGCAGGCCAGCGGTCGTCTGCGCTTGATCACGTGATGCGCGCGACGGAGGTCCGAGAATTCCACGCGAAGGAGGAATTCGAGAGAGGACGAGGAGAGATGGGTAGAATGAAACCGAGGCCTGACCTTCAGAGCGTGGGAGTGATCCTAAGCGTGCTGGAAGAGACGCAAGCGGGCGAGGGAAAGAGGGCACGAAAGGACCGCCTCCCACACTAGAATCATGCAGATGATTGGGAGGTGGGTGGGATGCGAAAAAGTGAGCGAGAGGCGATGGACGCGAGCGGAAAGGAAGAAAGGAGTCTCAAGGCGAATGCACGCTGACGTCCTCCCTTATATTGGAGAGTTCAGCGTGCGAGATGCTACTGACGAAGCACCGAGTCGGACGGACTCGGAAGACCTCAAACGTGACCGGCACGAAGGCCCGGTTCTGACCAGCGGGCTCGCAAGCTCATCACGCGTTGCAGAACATCCATTCGCCCAAGGCAAGTGGCGGCAGTCCGGGGTTTTCCGACGTGACCGCACGTAATGTGACAACGGCACCGCCCCTCTCGCTCCAACTGCCATGTCATCGCCAGAAACATTGACAGGGGAAGAGAAGCAACGCTTGAACCAGTTTTTCCATAAGACTTGGGGCCATCCTGACGTCTTCCTCAAAAAGCGCGACCATCCTGAGGCTGGCCATATCGAGTACATTGATCTCGATGTCCATTTTGAAACACTCTTCCCCTTGTTTTCAGGGATTTTAAAGAAGTGCTTATTGCTTGTCACAGACGAGTATCGCAACGCGGTGAGCGCCCTTGAAAGTCCCGAATACGGAGGTCCGGAGCACGTCGGCCATGCCTGTGTCATAGGACAGCCCGGTATCGGTAACCATGGAACAATGTATGGCATGCCTCCATTAACAATGTTCTGCCTTGATCCTGCCAGGGAAATCACTTTTCCTTGTCTACCTCTTTCTGCACCTGCTCGGTCAGGCGCGTCCTTTGGCACTGGAATTTCACAATCCCCCATGCTATGCCTTCTTCACTGAAGAAGGTGTTTATATCCACCCAACGACGGACATGCGCCCACTCCGCCGTCTACGCTCTGTTGTGTGGGCCCTCTCAGATAGCCGTCGACGTATGGAGCCGGACGAAAACTTCTTCGCTTGCCTGAATGTGCGAGTCGTTCAAACGACCTTACCCGAGAAATCGCGGTGGTATGATTGGTGCAAGCAATTCGATGCTCGCCGATATGTCATGGACATCTTGTCCGAGCAGGAGGTCAAGAAGCTCGCGTAAGCGACCCGTTACCTTGACCATCGCGGAAAGTGACGAGGTAAACAGCATCGTGTTGAATCTGGACATGGGACGCATGGCCGAACTTGCGAGGAAGTGGGGTGGCGTCCCTCGGACGATGCTCTGTCACTACTCCGAAACTGAAGAGGAGGTCGAACGACGTTATCGTTCTCTGGCCCCTGCCGCCGTCAGGGAGTGCAAAAGCACGTTAGTGCATGCAAGGCTGTGCATGCTCAGTCCAGGCACAGACTTGTCGTTGTTTTATTTCATTCGACCGCACCAGACCTCTCCCCGTTCGGACGACCCTCGCGTCGTCGTGCCGACTCGAACTCTTTGCCGCCTTCTAGCCGAGGCGCTCCAAGCTGCAAATACACACGTCGTTCAGCAGTTCCTCGACTCGCTCGGTGAAAGGTCGGACACGCGTCCAGCCGCCAGCTATATCTATGAATCCTGGGTCCACAGTTTCATGACTGCGGAAGGCAATGAGATAGAGTGCCATTGGGTTGCGCCACGCACGAGTGGCGCACAGCAGGAACTCGAATCACAGGAGGAGGCTTCTTGTCAGCGTAACCAGTCTCCAGAGGTTCGTTCCAGCAGCCTCGTTGAAGACGAGTCAGAGGATGGCGAATCGTCGACCCCGCTCCACAAAAAGAGGCGTACGGAGGGTCCGAGCGCCAAGGCCAAGGGTAAGAAACGTGGAGCTTGTGGAAGTCGCGGGCATAAGTAAGAGGCAAGTTAATGTAGTGTTGACGATGGTTTGATTAGGTTTATCTTTGAATCCCGTGTCGGTGCAAAACAAGGGAATAAAATGACAGTGGATTGCAACGGTACAGCCAGTGCAAAATGGAAAACTCCATCGACGACCACCGTTATCACCGAGACTGCACCCATTCAACTCGGTTCCCCCTTTCAGGACTTTATCTGGTATCGACAACATTTTCGTACACAATCAAATCTTCGCGATGCCACCATCGCAAAGAGACGTCCTCGGGGGACGCTCGTGCAAGGTCTCGAGAACTACGCGGCATCATGCCGGACGAACTGAAGGTCATTTTTCGAACGTGGTTTCCCTGGAGAGTCATGCACGAAAATACATTGGCATGTGGACTGTCCTACTGTTGACCGGAGCTATATTTTCGTCATCTCAAGGGCTCGAGTCGCAGCACTGACCATACTCTGTTCCGTTGACTGTTCGTAGCCATGCTGTATCTAGTACTTGCATGGGTCATATTCGTGATCGTGCTCTGATGGGCCTCCAGAGTTGAGTTGTGGAGAATGCAGCAGTTGGAAATCACAATGGACTCTTCCATGGCATACAACTTGAATCTCAACACGTTCGCCTTTGAACGGGTGCTCGACCAAAGTGGGTTTGTCATCCGAGCCTGAGGTCATCGCTCTTCCAACCCCCTCGTCAGACCCCAACTTTCACTATTTGATCGTGCTCGTGACGTCCCCGCCCATCAGACTGGCGCTGGCGCTCAGTCCAACGCGGCCGTCACGCGTCTCCCTGCGATCCTCTGCGCCGAGCGAACGGCGTTCACCCACCTTCACCGATGACTTGCCCACCGGCGTCATCACCTCCAACAAGCCGCAAGTCGGATGCACGAATATCATGTGTCCCTCTCGCTCCAAACCGATCCCACCCCCTCGACCTCGCACCACACTGTACACGCGGATGCACGGATGGCTTGCGCACAGGCCGGACACGCCGGACGCCCAGATCAGGGTGATCTGTCCGGAGACCGAGGTTCATGTTCGCAAGGCAATGTCCGTGTCTGCTTCTTTCTTGCCACCTGCGCTCGCCCGCCCGCCCTACGGTTTGTCATCGGTCTAGTACACGTAACAGGAACACGTCCTCGTTCACGAGACCCCAGCCATCACCTTTCCCACCTCGCACGCGAAATGGTGAACTCCGTCCCTCGCCCTCAACCACACGCCCCCAGCACCGCTGACCGCATCGTGCCCTAGGGTCCGAGACCTCCCGGACGGCACGCCCGAAGAAGTCCTCGTGCGCAACCCCCGCTTCCTGATCATGCCCGACATGAAATGGGACTCGACAAGCCTTAGCGGAGGATCTCATATCGATTGTGCGTCCTGGCACTCGACTTCAAGGATTCTTCGAATATCCTATCCGAGATCACACCGACTTATGGGCTCGGGTCACCAATGGACTGACAGAGGCTATCCTCGAGTCATTGGCATTCGCTGCGATTCCAGGTATAGACTCTATGACGCCATGATCGCTGCGCTGCACAGGTATGTAGATACCGACATCACCAGATAGAATCTGCTTATGTATTCGTACTCATCTGTTGTCCAAGATCTACGGTGTCTATACCTGCTCGAGCATAACTGACCAGGCCCAGTAACTCTGATTTGTCTCGATCGCATCCGTACCATCGTGCATAACAATACATTGCAGGGTATTCGAATACACGCCGTCAAACCCGCTTATTTCTACGTTTGACCTGCCTCCTGGTGGGACGCCTAGAAGTGTCGTCATCATTATCGAATTCGTCCTTAGGAGCGGGTCTCTTCTCCCTGGCCCTCGCGCTCAGACCCTCTGTATGCGAGGTCGACGTTGACCCAAGAGAAGCTTCCTGTCGGTTCCGTGCGGCCAGACGATCAGAAAGGCTCGAAGCTGCGCCTGCTATAGAAGGACCGGCCTCCGTTGATTGTCCGTTGTCCGCTGATTCCTTAGGAGCAGCACCTGCTGTAGAAGTACCAGCCTCCATTGATTGTCCATTGCTCGTTGATGCCTCTGGCATCTCCTCGTCGTCACGAAATATCTAAGACAAGTCAGAAGAGGAACGACAAATCAAGAGGATTGCATACCCTGAAATTTACATTCTTCTTTGAGGGGTTGACAGCAGACCAACCCACACGTACACGCGTCTCGTCCGTCGGGAAAAATAAGGCACCGGTATATTTCCGTGCATGATTCCGCAGGTCGGTCCCATCGGTCCCAACATAAACCACATTCCACTGGAGGTCCTTGAGTTTTCTCGGCAGGATGTTGCGTAGGTCCTCGAGACCTTGCTTGAGGGTATCTTTGGTACGTGTCTTCGCTATAGTAGCTTGAATCGCGAAGATTTGATCGTCTAAAACGAGAGCGCTGTCAATCCCTGTAAATGACCTGAAAGCGGGAACCCAGTAGAATGGAGTGTCCCACGACTCGGGCCAGTCGTCAGTGACAGAAATCTGGTGAGTCGCTGACCGGAGTATGGTAGATGGGATGTTCCTTTCTGTACCCGTTGGGATCCATTCCACTTCTATCCACTCATCTTCCGCAGTCATCAAAGTATGCAGCCATGATTCGAAGATATTACCAGCGGATTGACGAGTTTCCGAGGGTTTACTGAGTGCCTCAAAAAATTGCAGAACGATTGCTGCATTCTCAATCTGGAGTTGCTCGGCCAGAAGGCAGCGGATAGTTCTGGTTGGCACAATAACGAGAGGGTTTCTATGGCGCATGACCTGGTGGTCTTGGGTTTGGTGGGGTCGAATGAAAAAAACGACGAAGGAGCATTGTCCGGAAGCAAACACAGCTTTCCACCTTCCAACATGTTTTTGCACTCCGCGACGGCGATCCCGGCCTCACTCCGATACAGTTGTTTGACCTCCTCTTCGGATTCGTAATAGTGACGGATTAGTGTCCGAGGGACGCCACCCCACTTCCTCGCAAGTTCGGCCATGCGTCCCATGTCCAGATTCAACACGATGCTGTCTACCTCGTCAGCTCTTTCCGCGATGGCAAAAGTAAAGCGGCACTTGCGCAAGCTTGTTGAGCTCTTGCTCAGACCAGATGTCCATCACATATCGATGAGCATCGTATTCCTTGCTCCACCGCTTCCACCGCGATTTCTTGGGTGAGGTGGTTTGAACGACTCGCACATTCGGGCAAGCAAAGAAATTTTCGTCCGGCTCCATACGACGACGGCTATCTGAGAGGGCCCACACAACAGAGCGTAGACGGCGGAGCGGGCCCACATCCGTCGATGGGTGGATATGAACGCCTTCTTCAGTGAAGAAGGCATAGCATGAGGGACTGTGAAATTCCAGTGCCAAAGGACGCGCCTGACCAAGCAGATGCAGAAAGAGGTAGACAAGGAAAAGTGATTTCCCTGGCAGGATCAAGGCAGAACATTGTTAATGGAGGGTATGCCATACATTATTCCATACTTACCGATACCGGGCTGTCCTATGACACAGGCATGGTTGAGGTGCTCGGGACCTTCGTACTCGTGACCTTCGAGGGCGCGCACCGTGTCGCGATACTCGTCTGTGACAAGTAATATGCGCTTCCTTAAAGTCCCTGAAAACAAGGGGAAGAGTGTTTCTCGATGGTCATCGAGGTCGATGTACTCGATGTGGCCAGCCACAGGATGGTCGCGTTTTTTGAGGAAGACGTCAGGATGGCCCCAAGCCTTGTGGAAAAACTGGGCCAATCGTTGCTTCTCCTCATCTGTCAGCGTTTCTGTTTCTGGAGGTGACATGGTTCTGGAGAGTGAAGCGACCACACCTCCTAGGGGCTCGACAGACGGTAGCCGGAGATTGCCTAGTCGGAGTCGGAAATTGCCGACGACTACCCACATCAAGATGGATGATCAGGAACGGTATTCCACATCAACATACGGGAAACGCAGAATTGCGGCTTTATGGGTGGATTTAGCTGCCCAAATAGGAATAGGTCAGGATTCATGCCGCAAAGACACCTTTTGGGCTCGGTTAGAGGCACAGTCGGCCAATCAGAAGGCTCAGAAAAGACTCGCTACTCGCGGGATGATCATGGAGTAATAATGTTACTTGTTCTACTTTGCAGATGTTCTTTTGCACCCGACATCACGAGAGCTTAGGCTATGGCTTGCAATTCCTCCCAGAACCTTGAGTGCACCTCTCGAGCACCTCCTCGACCAATGGGCTGGGCCACGAATCTTCCTGCGACCTTGAGCACGCCTTCTCGGCCAGTGCACCGGGCCTCTCTGCACCTCTGCCACACTGCTGTTTCATCGCCCTCGCCTGCCCCACTGTTCCCTGTGCACCCTCCATGTCACTTTGAGCCAGTAGCATCAATGTGCAATTCATGTAATTCACCAGACATGCCACTTGATAGCGGAGCAAGGCACCAAGCTGGGGAAGGAGTCACAGAGGTTGAAACGGTGAGCTGATGAATTGGCGAAGCAGCCATTGATGTCGTGAAACTGTTCACAAAGTGTGCAGTGTGCAGAACCCACAAGGCTAGTGGACGTGCCATACAACCCATAGCACTAATCACTCAAGAACCGTCAACATGAACACCAACACTGACAGTCGAAAAGTGACCACGAAGGCTCATGGAGCAGAAAAACGGAGAGTGCAGTCCGTGTACAATCCTCTACAGGTACCTGAAATTATCAGCAGGTGCTCTGACACCACTGATGACAAATATTGCAGGGCATCACAGATTCACAGATGGCCTAGGTGATGTTGTAGATGACCCCTCATTGTGGTCATGCTGTCACGACCGCCACAGTCTCATAGTGATGAGGTCCTTCTAGATCCTGCTGCTTGCCTATCTCATCATTCCCTCATCCATTGTGCCTGCTATGTCCTTGCTAGCACTGAGAGCATGTGCTGGCACCCAGGAATTTACAAAG